>BJBW01009089.1:32879-77607 GCA_004320125.1 Scolopax mira
CCTTCCCTGGAGACATTCAAGGTGAGTCTCGACGAGGCCCTGGGCAACCTGGTCTAGTTGGAGGTGTCCCTGTGACTGCAGGGGGGTCGGACTAGATGACCTTTGAAGGTCCCTTCCAGCCCAGATGATTCTATGATTCTATGACTTTAGGAACCTGGGCTCTTCACTGATGCCCCTTTGGTGCACTCACTGACCCAGAAATATCCATACACTAACCTGGTTTTTTAATGCAGACTTTAGTCTTCTTGCACAAAGGATTATTTGACCTGGGACTGGAGAAGCTTTCCCAACTGGCTTCCTGCCTAGGTGTGTGTTAGTTAAAACTTAATTTGGGATCCAGTTTGCTGAGATGAGATACCTGACTCACTCAGGTGAGGACTTGGTGATAGCACGTTTTAGGTACCGCTGGCACAAGGTACTCCTGCATCTTCATGTGCTGCCCTTCAGAATGAGCTGCACAGTTTTCGAGTGGTGGCGCCGGGATCTCCTTTGTATGGTTTGAAAAACAAAATATCTTTTGCAATTTCTTTGGGCTAAGCAGGATTGGTTTCCTCATTTGACTCATTGTACACAACACAATTGCCTTGTCACAACCAAGGGTGTAGCGTGCCCCGTTGCCTGGGCAGGAATGAGTGGTAGAGACCAGGAGAAGAAGAAAGCCTGGAAATATGTTGTCTGTGGCAATATCTTCAGCTACACATATCACCAAACAATAGCCTCCCAAGAGACAGAAGCTCTCCTGAAGCTGGCGTGGTTATTTTAGGATTCTCTTTCAACACGAAGAAGCAAGGAATGTGCCCCCAGACACATGCAAACGGCTGCAGAGCTGGTAGGACCGAGTGAGGCACGTAGGGCTCTGCACAGGGTGCATTTAGCACAGGTGCCAATTGCTGAGGTTACCTGTGCAAAGCAATGATCTCAACCTGTCAAACCCTAAAAGTGTGCCAAAGCAGTTGTTATCCTCTGATTTACACGTATGTGGGACTCTTCCAGCAGACAGCTACGGTGTTGTCAGCGCTTGGAGTTGGTTTGTTGGGGTTTTTTTTGGTTTGTTTTTTTTTTTTTTTTAATAAAGGGCATGCCTAGACACTAGACATAGGTAAACCTGGGGCATTCCTCCTTCCAACATCACATCTGTTTCTTGCAAACTTTCACAATCCTGCTTTTTAAAATTCTAATTGAAATAACTACGTGTTTTATAGCTGCATCAGCAATCTTTGGTGAAAGTGTGCCAGTATGTAAAATTGTCAGAATTGAGGAAACCAGTTGCTTTTCCTTAGCGACTGACTTCTCTTTCTGTTCTTCATATTTCCCAGGAACCTGTCTTATGGAGTGTTTTCTTTATTGCCATGTTCAAGCACTTTCTACACAGGAATTGGCTGACCTTTTATTTTCCGTTTGTTTGGGTTTTTTTCTCCCCCTGGTTGTATTGGATGCCCCATCCTGCAAACTGTTACATGCCTGCTTTAATACTGAATGACTCCTGCTACTGGAGACCCTCTGTATTTAAAGCTGGCTCTGTGGCCAAATTCTAACAAAATCAGGGCTAATGGAGCTCTTTGAAAGTCCACTGAAATAGGTGCCCATCCCCAGGCAGAACCATTTGGGCTGTTTTGAGGCCTTCGTACGTGGTCTGTGCAGGAGTGCTGAGGTTTGGGAATGCTGGCAAAAGGCAGCATTTCAGAATATTCTGGTCTTGGGCCTCACTCTGCTAATTACTCACTATCTTTGTGGGATTTAGTAAGCTGCAGTTCACCCCACTAGGGAACTTTTGTCTGCATACTCTAAAAATTGGGGTGTTTTGTTATGTGCTTATTTTGGTTTCTTTGCTTTGGAAGAAAGTTGGTTTTGGTTTTTTTCACCCCCTTTGTCTTTTTAAACTTGCAATCTTCATGGGACAGTAACTATTTCTTTAATCTTTTGTCTGCGTTCAATTAGTTTCCATAATTCCTCCAAACAATTTTCTAACTTGATTCTAAGGTTTTTATTAGGCTACTACCATATTTTTCCTTCGATAACAAAGGATTTGATTGCTTGATTTTCAGATGCTGAGTGAGAACCTAAGAGGAGAAATGACTGTTGTACCCACAGGAGCCAAGATCTCTCTGAGAGATAGCAAGTTTATTCAAGTGATTGCCAAATCGCTAAGTCCAAGCAGCAAGGAGGTATATGCTTAATATTTAAAATTGAACTCATGTAAAGCTGTAAACTCAGTTAAATGACCCTAGTTTAAAGATTAGGAGCTAAGCTGAAAGAAAAATAGAACATTAGGGGTTTTATATGATTTTTTTTTTTTTAGTACTGAGTGTCCCAGCTAACCAATTGGGTTAGGGAGAAAGGAGACAATGACAAGCATAACATTAAAATGTTTTTAATTAAAAGCATATTAACTTTTTTTTCCCCCTCTTTGTAGCCCCATCTTGAGTTTATTTTCTTGGCTGGCTGGCTGCAATAACAAGCCTTAGATGGTTGCTGTAATTCAGGGTATCAATGATATGAAAAAGTGCTTTGTGTTTTTGTGGTCAAATGTATTGACAGTTTGGAGCAATCCAAATAATAATGGGTAAAACAGCTTAATTGCACTTGCAGTCATAGAAGGGTGATACTAAGGAAGCACTACACAAGTGTAATTTGTGGTGTTTAATACCAGTACCTGCCAACTGGAAAATCAGAGAATACAGTATTGGTTATAAGATACAAGTATTTGTTTTTCTCTTGGCCTGGTTTCAGGGAAGATGGAAGTAAGGCCTAAGAAATGGGAGGATATTTAGGGGGGCTATGGGGCTTCTTACTGGAGGTTTGGAAGTACAGGTTACACAAATATCTGAGGAATCACAGGAATAAAGTTCATCTAATCTTGAGGAAATTGGACTACGTGGAGTTTTCAAACTCCTACCAGCACTGTTTCTCTGACCGTATTGATGTGTAACTACGGCAGTACATAGATGGTAATTAGCACGTGCACCTTAAATTGTATATATAGATATCAGATAATTGTAGTGTTGCCAGGGAGGAATATAAATCTTCATGGATGTGAGACCGACAAAATGTAAAACGAACATGAGATGTCTTTCCTTCCAAGAACTAAATGCTCCCTTTTTTAAATAACCAAATGACTAATTCAGATAGTTTACATGAAAGCAAGGGCAGTGTTTTTATGATTTGGACATCAACCATATTAGAGGCAAGGCTGACATTAAATATTTAATTTTACTTGTTTTTCAGGAGTTAGAAGCCGTAAGAGATGCATTAATCCCACCTTTGGCTTGTGCTGCAGCTAAACTGGGTGACATAGACGCATTAAGAACCATAGCAGAAATGGTAATGTAAAATTAACAGTTTGTACAAAACACAAATTTTTAAATAGAGCTGTAAATGACAGGAGGAAGCTATGCTCACTGAGAAGCAACTACCTAAGGCTTAGAATTAAAATGCTTTGACTAATGCAGTCGGATTCTAGTCTCCTCAGACGTTGCCTTTGAAAACTGGTATGTTCTTTCCCCTATCTGGTTCTCAGCTGTTTACATTTTCTTTTGAACTGTGAAAATACAGGTAGATTAAAATGCAAGTTCTTATCTGCTAACTTTGGAACACTTTAAAATGGTTTGTGCTGCTTTCTTTCACTTAACTTTATGCATATTCATAGTATCCAGCTTTTGGATGTAAATCTATCATGGTTTAAAAAAAAGAACTTGAAAATTATATTTAAGCAAAACACAGTGCAGTGCTAATTCAGGATTTCTGGGTCTTCCCATAGCTCTAGCTTGTGTTAAACCTGGAAAAAGAAACAGGCATTTCCCTGTATCATCTTCTACACTTCTTTTTTTTTTTTTTCCTCTTTGCCTTGATTTGCCCTACCCATGAGACTTTGGTAGTGGGCCTTAAGAAAGGATAAATATATCTGGAAAATAATAAATTATGGCAAGTAGAATTAGGAGACTATAGACACAAAGCTACTGTATGGCAGCAATAAAGAGCATATCTGAACAGGCTGTAATGACAATACGTGTAGAGGAGGGAAACATGCAGAAGGTAGAATAAATATTGGTGCTAAAGCAATGCTACAAATAAACTTTAAGGATGTTGGACAAGCTTAGTATCTTGGTGTCAGAATTACAATCTGGTGTGTACATCTACTGTTGTACCAACAACTTAATATGCAGCCATTATCTTTTTAGCATGTGAAGAATCTGTCCTTTTGTAGGGTGGAAACTTGAGCTGTGGAGACTACGATGGCCGAACCCCACTTCATATTGCAGCCTCTGAAGGGCATTTACCATTAGTTGAGTATTTGTTGACATCTGGAGCAACTGTTTATGCTAGAGACAGATACGGATCTACCCCACTGATGAATGCGATCAAGTTCAGGTAACAAAATAATTTATACACCACTCTGTGTAAAGTTTATAAACCTACTGTAATTTTGGATGTCCATCACTGTGTTTTGGTCTTATTTTGTCTCAGCAGTCATGTGTAAACAATAGCAGTTAAAATAACACAAACCAACTTCATTTCCAAGAATGTGACTAGCCTAAATTAAAAGATTTTTTTAAAACTATATGAAATGAAAGCAAACAACCTGGTATGCATGTAGAATTTTAGCATAAGGTGACTTATGGCTGCCTTCCTGCCAAGACTTTGTCCAGAATTTCAGGACTCTACTCTTTGTTATGAGGCTACCTTATAAAACAGAAGCAAACTTATCACTCCTTTTGATTGTCAGAGGTGAGAGTGCAGGACCAAGGGCTATCTGTTTTCTTTCTGCCCTCCCCTTTCTCATCAAGACCAGACTGTTTCAATTGGCACAAAATATCCCGGTAGATTAACATGTTTTACTCTTTCCCTTTCAGCAGTGCTTTCTTGAGTCTCTTGCTGGGTGACTGGTTTTTGTGATTTTCCCTTCCTCCCACTCATAATTATATGGGATGGCTGCACGGCTCTGCCTGCTTTGTGGATTTCCTCTTCCTATGGTTGTGGATGTCAGCAGTTCTTCAATGGTAGTCAATGGACTGGTCTTTTCCATGTTGTATAGTCCTAAGGAATGGCCATAGCACAGAATAGAAAAGTTATCAGATATCAAAATTTAATTTTAAAAGGCTTAGTTTATATAGCCTGGGGATTCATAGAGCCATTGGTCTTCAACGTGTTGGAAGCTGCACACCCTAATCTCTGCTTGTTTCTTTGATCCAATTTCAGCTCTTTATCTCAGATTCAGTGTGTATGATTGCAGGAGAGAAGGATTTTTCTTCTGTAAAGGAGCTCAGAATGATAGAATTTTCATCCATGTCTTCATGGATGTCTTTCCCAAATATTCCTGCAGCTTTCTAATTTTCTAATTTCTAGTTGACAAGTTCACCTGGTCTGTCAGGCTGGAGCTTGCTCCCTGGGAGGTCTGACAGTCCTGGTTTTGTATTGGCTGCAGGAATAACTTGAAGGCTTTTTTGTGTCTCAAAGACCAGATGTAGAAAACTCAACAGGCTCTATTAACTTGAGACCTGAAGTTCAGTGTGGCCACACTGAGCTATTGCCATACCTTCTGCATGGTCCCTGGTGGCTTTGTAGTTGTTGCAATGTTGTTATACATTCATCTTATGAATGTATAAGCCCTTCAGTGGCAAACCCTTAAAGTCTTAAAGCAAAAACAAGCCCAACAGCAAATCAAACAAATAACCTCGTCGTTGAATAGAGGTGGCTCTGGTCCAATGTGAGAAAATGCTAAAGCTTTAGATACCATTAGATGTTCCTGCAAATCAGGCACCTACTTTTTTTACCGCACCCATCTACCGCCTGAGGAATTTCACATGAACTTGTTGTTTGGATTCCTTAGCATTGCCACTCCTATATTAGACTCCTACTATGACTCTTAAGCTCTTTAAAACTGCACACCCATTTTGATACAGGGAATTGTAAAAGGAAACTGCACCATAACCATTTTCAGTTTCTCTTTTTGTTTCTACTGCTGGAATGAGAGGAAGAGTTGACTTAAAACTAATCTCATAAATGTGTATTTATGATCTGCTGTGTACTTGCATGGCATTTCACACTGATAAGCACATAAAGGAGAATGGTAAAGATCAGACAGCTGTATATATGCGTAATCAGATACCCACTAAAAAGATTTCTGCTACAGAAATATTTAAATTCTATTTATGAAACAGTTGTGTGCTGAAAGTGAAGAGATTATCCTGATGCAGTGTACTAAGTGGCAGAGAGGGAAGGGGGAAAACTGATCTTAATAAGAAGTCAATGCTTTAAACTGTTTAATATTGTGACTTTCTCAACTTTACTGAATATTGCATCAGCGTAATCCCATTTTCTGAGAATTAGTATTTGTTTAATTAGCATTTAATTGCAGTACAGTATCCACTCATCTTAAAAATAGCTTTCTTCCAGTTTTTTATGCCACATTTCTTAGTGGCTTGCCTTTTAACCTAGCATGTGAACCTGTATAATGATGACTGATTTCTCTTTTCCATTTAAAAATTTGTAAAGATTATCAGGAGTTATGTGTCTTCTTAAAAGCTTCTTAACGTAGCACTGTCAGCTGGTAGACCGGCAACTTGATCTGTATCAATGACAGTCTCTTAAATTTTTTGACTTTAAATGACTCTTTCTTTGTTTCTTTAGATGGTAAAATGTGGAGTCCCTTTCTAAATAAGAAATAAACTACTGGATTTCCGCTTTTTCATTTGTACCTCTGCAATTTGCATGTAGTCTCATTCACTATATGCATGAAGCTAAACAGACCACTGTTAATTTAGACCAGTTGCTTGACATATCAAAATTAGTAGCGTTCCTTTAATTTCTTAAAGTACCCTCAAGGGATAATTCATTTTCAAAACAATAGAATAATATTTTTTTAATAACAGAAACTCTCTGAGCAGGAAAATGTCTTGAATAAAAATTGTGTATATTTTATGTAGTAAAAGCACTTCCATTTACTTGTACTGCAGTGGTAAAAGGTTGAAAATGGGGTGTTGTTCATACAGTGCTGTGAGAACATCAGATTAGAGGCAGTAAAATTACCTCCCACGTAAATATGAATTTAAATACTTGATATTTTGCAAGGTTACATTTACATTACTTCAGGAAATCTAAGGCAGAGTGAAAATCTAACCACCACGGACTCCAGAAGCGCACCGAAGCCTGTCCTTACAGTATTTGAGCCCAAAATTCCCACTGATACCATGTAGAAAACCAAACAAGTGAAACTAAGCTGCTCCTGCCGTAACCATTCCAGTTGCTAGGGGAGCAAGCAGTAAAAAGAATGAAGCCAGTCAAGTTTGGATATACATTACACCTGCATTTATTTAAAGAGAGTTGGTGGAAGGTGTGCACCCTAAGGCCCCAATCCGGCAAACTCTTACATGCGCATTAATTTCACATGTGTGATTCATCCCTTTTGAAGTTGGTTCACTTTTAGTAAGTGTCTGCCAAGTCAAGGCCTAAGATGATACGTCCTCTGCAGCACCTCGATTGCTCTGAATCCAGAGCCCTTCCCAACGGGTAAAAGTTTGGATGGTTTTGTCTGGAACTCAGAATTCACGCAGTGAATGTTGAAGACCACATTGGATCATTTATTTTTATATTGATCCACTAAAATATTGGTATAGATTGGGGTTTTTATCTCCAGTGTTATTGATATTGGAATCTACTGGGGGGGCCCTAAAAAAATTTTGTCTATTTTTTTTTTTTTTTTCAGAGAGCAGATGAACAACAGTGGTAGTATCAAAAGGCTAACTTAAGTAACATACACAAAATAGCATCATCTCTGCGATGTCTGTGTCTTGGTCAGACTATGTCTGACCAAGAATCACAGAATTGTAGGGGTTGGAAGAGACCTTTGGAGAACATCTAGTCCAACCCCCCTGCCAAAGCAGGGTTACCCAGAGCAGGCTGGAGAGGAACGCATCCAGGCAGGTTTTGAATATCTCCAGAGAAGACTTCATAACCTCTGAACAGCCTGTCCCAGTGCTCTGAGACACAGTTTGGTATCAGATCACTAAGAAAAGAGGGAGTCAGGAACAGCTGGCAGGTGACAATAGCTCTTCATGGTTTTGCTTCTCAGATGGGGCTAAACTGGATAAGCAGCTGTGCACCCCAGGCTAACATGGTGATGTTGGCCTTCCCTCTGCACCTTGAACTTTCATTGTCCAGCAGTTGCTCTGCTCGGGGTTTTGTGCTGACACCTTAGAAAGGGAACTGCATTTGAACCATTCCCAAGACGTTCATGGCTCTTGACATCAGCTGAACTTCAGATCAGGTGAACTGTGACCCTTGTGAGGCTTTTGTAAAGCCACGGGAGAGCAGCACTTAAAGAAACAACTTCTAAAGGCAAATACCTCTCATGTGCCTAAGCCATAATAGTATCAGAAAATTCACAGCCAGCCTATTGAAATGTGAGTAACGCTCTTGTGGTAGGTACAAGACAGAAGAAGTGGTGCTCTGGATAGGGCTTGAGTTTTTGCAGAATGTAGATACCGTTTGGATGCAAGTAGGAACAAGCTGTGGTGCGACCTACCTCCCGCATAGTTTTCATGTTGAGTGATGGGAATGTGCAAGGTGGTCCGTTTACTTTCTTGGATGGATCGGCTCTTCAGAGTCACAGTACTAAATTTAACACTTTTTACTTGAGCAATTACAATTACTTTTTGTCCCTACTCTTCCTCCCCCCCTCCCCTTAACAAGCAGTGGATACAACACTTCCTCTTCTTCCCATCATACTAAGAAATATGATTTTGACTGATTCTTAGTTATCAGCACTGTACTTCTATTTAGAAATGTTTTATTGTAAACATTTTGTAAACACTGTTAGTTTCAATGCCTAAAGATTTATTTTATTTCAGAGTGCTTTTTTTCTTCATTTAAATTTACTGTATGAAACGTGTGGGGTAAATTTCCCCAAATCTGTCAAAGACTTAGAGGGTCCCTCTCAGAGTAGGAATGGCTGCGTGGTGTAGGTGGGACATGAAGTGCTTTCTGGAGGGAATCCTGTTACCAGTGAGAACTAAACAGTTAAAAGAGAGGGAAAGAAAATCCTGGCACTTCGCTGGCATCCAGAGATACAGACTTCATAGGAGGAGCACATTGGGGGAAGATACCACACAACATCACGTGCTTTGCTGCCTTTTATCTTTAGCAATGTTTTTTTTTTTTTTAAAGTGCTAGTTTCATGCTGTGATTTCAAGTATAAGGTGAGAAATGAGGAATACTCCAGGGCAGTCACTGGGGACTAAATGGGCACTCCCCATGTTCAGTTCTGTACCCAATGTGAGCCTGAGTGAACAAACATGTTCTGCTTTAATCTATTTTAGGTCAAATTTCTTTTCAGCTAATTATTGTTCTGCTTAAGGCTGAACTAAACATTTCATACACGTAGAATTCATTCTTCACCACAGACTGAAAAATAGGAAGCCGTGCTATTATTTGCTGGCTCAAGGAGATGCTTGTGGATGACTAGCCATGTCAAAAGGGACCCACCTGAGAAAATATTTTAGATAACTGAACAAACTTGCAGAATGTGCTGTTCCAGCAATGCTTTGCCATGCAACAAAGAAGGATTTTATTTTATTTTATTTTATTTTTTATCTGTGAGTAGAAGCAAAGTATAATTTCAATAAATCTGTCTGGTAGGTTAAATAACCTATGTTTGGAAATTAAAAATGATTCCTACAGCATATGTTCAGTTCTTTATTTAGTTTATAAATTAAGATCCTGAAAAGAAGTAGAGGGATTAGATAAGCAGTTTAGTCCAGTTCTAAAATGGAAAGGCCCATTGTTACCTCCAAGAAAATGCAAGTGATTAAGCAGAATGTGTCTGTGAGCTTATTTTTCATTTTTAGTTAATACAGAGGAGTCTTTAGGTAATGGGTTGGGAAAGAGCTGTTACAATTATACACCTAACTTTTTATTTTGAAGTGTTGTGGTACAACTTAGTTAAAAGACATACTATGAAAGATCCCTGATCTACTGGTGTCATGATGCTCTTTCTGGAGAAAAAAAATGTGTTTGGATTTGTAAACTAGATCATTTTTTTAGCAGAGGGGCATGCAGTCACCTCATTTTCAAACCAAGTTCTAAACCTTTCAGTAGGTCACTTGTGAAAAACACATTTTGCACATTTTTCATCTGTCATGTTATTTTCTACCCATGAAGAGTATCTTTAAAGACCAGCCTTTTCCATAGACTTTCTCAAGCATGTGACTATGGCATAGTAGTTGGCTGGTAGTGCTTAAATATTTATTTGTCCCTTGATCTCAAAGGAAAGGACGAGGAAGACCTAAAGACTCCAGGTGGAAATAAATAATAAAGGTATTGGGAGGAGGGGGCTAGAAACAGGTGTGCTTTTGTGGAAGGGTCATAAGAATACTTACCACAGATTTGAAGGCCTAAAAACATGATTAGCTTCTACATTAACATAAAGATTCATTGCTTATCTGCAAGACATATGTTTTATTTAAGCCTATATATATGGGCATCGTAGTCTGAAAAATACAGGAATGATGTTATGTAATAAATGTCCTCATGTTTGCATGTCCTTCAGTCACTGATATTTTAAGGGTTAAATTAAGCTAGCACTAAGGTAAAGAAAATAAATATTCTTTGAAGAGAAAGGATGCTTTCCTTTTATTTTCAGAGCTGAACTTAACACTTCTGTGAGCTTAGTGTGTGAGGGATTTTTTGATAGAAAGAGCAGATCAGTTTACTACATCTGTCACCTTGGAGAAGAATTGGTTCTGTCATGGTGGTGAATATCATGTAAGAACTTTCACTGACTGTTTGTGTATAGGAGTAAGGCTGGATTTAACGAAAAAAAGCTACTGGTCAAAACACTTTGTTTTTTGTATTCCTTTCATAAAGGCACATACGAGTGATTAATTTGTTACGAGAAACAGGAGCACACCTTTCAAGCCAGGACTTGGAGAACATCGGAACAATACTGTGCAGGTAAATATGATTCAAGGTGAGGTGGCCCTAAAATTGGGATGGAGGGGGATGTTTTCTGAGAAGAGACTCAGATTGGAGAACAGTGTTTAGGCAACTTCCAAGGAACAGTTGGGCACATGACATGGCTAATTCTGTGCTTGACTAATGATAAACAAGTGAAGTGATGAAATTAAGAATCAACTCTGTGTTGGAGCATAAGTATCTCAAGAGAGGTCCAAAGCAAGGGAGTATTGTGGGGATAAATGATCTGAAAACAAATATGCCTTATTTTTTCCATGCACTGTCACTGAGGAAGGGTGAGGAGGAATCTATGCGAGGTGTGATTTAATAGTATCTCTGTTTGAGAGTAAAGCTCCACATAGTGCATCATTTATATTTTCTTAAAATCCACTTTTCACTCATATGGGAATAGCTTCTAATTTAACTAGCGTATAACATTGTTGTTAAAAATAACTAAATCAAATAGACAAATAGGTTTAACCCCAAAACCTTTGAACAACTGCTCGCCATCTCTGTATTTAACTTTAAGAGGATAATCCTCTATTAAAGCTGGTTTTCTGTACAGTTGCTTTTAATATGTGAGGTGGTTTAATGATATGGATATATATTACGAAAATAAATAGATGCTTGATTTTATTTTTTCCAATACTGATTCTGAATTACACGTTGCTCTGAAAGTTGTAAGGTTTCATGTATTTCATAAAATTATAGTTTTTACTTCATTTCTTCTTCTCAAAACCAAACAAAAAAACCCTGAGTTACTGGCCTTTATATCAGGACTAGTCAGGAAACCATGAGACTTGTAGGGACCAGCCAGTGCTGTATATTGTCTGGAAAACTATAGTTGGGGTAAAGCTTATGTATGTTCTGTATTGAGTCTGGACTCTGGGTAGTTCTGGAATCAAGAAATACTACCTGGCGTGTTTCCATTGTCCTAACATGCTCAGAGGAGAATGGGTAATAAGACTTTTACCATGAAGTTAAAATATGTGCTTCCCAGGGCACTGCAAGTGATGGGACACAGCTAAACCCTTGGTTTGTGTAGATTCTCTGGCCAAGAAGGCCAGAGGAGTGGCTTGGGGAATGACATTCCTCTGCAAATAAATTGGCCCCTTACTTAGCCCTGGTGCCACATGCAGAACCAGTTTGGCTAGCTGACCTGGGAGTAATATGTCCAAAAAAATAAAAGAAGAGAACAAGGGTCATTTAAACAAAAAGTGGTTCTGAATCGTTCTGTTACAGCATTTTAAGAAAGATTGTGCACCCTACATCCACCCTACATCTGTATTGCATGGTCTCCTGTTGTTCTAAGCTGATATTTTGATAACAAACACTTAAGATATTTCGAACTGGCACTGATGGTTGTAAGTTTGGTATAAAAACAATTTAAATCTTCCAAGCAGAGGGTGGGAGCACACATGTGTGCAGGGGCTGAATGAGGACTTGGCGCAGAGGGAGAGGAGAAGAGGCTCTCTTGGTGTGGGGCAGGAGCTGGGGCTGTGGCTCTCTCCCAGCTGGAGCAGTGGCCATGGCCATAGAGATGCCCTCTGGCAGATATCCATGCATGGCCCATACCAGCAGCGGGCAGGCTCGGAGACAGGGCTGAAGTGTCTGTAATGGTGGCTCTTCCATATGGTTGCTCCTGCAGGCTTGCTTTTCTCTTGCTGCTTTAGAGGGCCTGGCATAGTCTTCTACACCAAAGTAGACTTTTTCCACCAAGCATTTATCAGATGTCTAAAAGTCATTATATCTGAGGTACTGGTCTTTGTCCTTCTGCCAGAATTTCTCAGATACTTTTTCTGGAGTATCCTCAGGTAACCTGACTGATACACTTATTTTTCCAGTGTGCTCGGGCTCACCTCTCTGTCCTACCTCTTACCTCCTCCTTTTAGGCCTTCTCTTTGCAAGCACTGGGCACCTTCATGGCAGTCAACATGTTCACATGCTCAAGCTGCTCACAGAACAAGCTGTTTATAACATCTTCCCTTCATCTCATCTGAACTATTTTCCTCCATCTCCTCTACCTTGTAACATGCCTTAAGCTGCAATTTGTTTGAATTTGTCACCAAGGTAAAATGTCAACTTCTGGGGGTTTAGAACGACAAAGCTGCTTGTTTTATGATCATCTACTGAGTTCTTGCACTTGGCTAACTTAACTTTTTTTCTCCCATACTGTTCTCTCTGAATTAGAAGCTATAACCACATCTCCCCCTTGCTACTTACCTATTCTCAAACAAACTGGCTTGCATAGAAGACCATGAACCACAACTTTTGTATCCTAATAGTTTCCTCAGCTTCCTTCTGCTTAGAGTCATGATTTTAGAATAGAATAGAATAGTTCAGTTGGAAGACTTCGGAGCTAAAATAAAAATAAATGTGCTCTTTTGGCATTGGTGATGCCAAAGATGGTTTGAGAGTGAAAGGAGCACCAAACAGAACTGAGAGCTGGACACTGTCAGCAGGAGCTCTTGTGTAGAATTGGAGATGCACATAGGTGCAGCCAAGATGATCTGGTTATTAAATCCTTCATGGTTTCTTTTGCTACAGGGATTTTTTTAGGAAGTGAGAGGTCTGCTTTTTGAAATCACTTTGTTCATATTTGGTATCTTGTCTGTGGCTTTGTTTTGAAATGATAGAGAGATGTCGATGTTAGTAATCTGTTTAAAAATGCCAGAATCTCATCTCATATTGCAGTAGAATTGTCATCTGTCTGCAAAACCAAACCATGACGAGATAAATTGGGACACTCAGACTTATTCTGAAGGCATGACAAGTTCTGGAGTTGGTAAACAGTTGCTTTGTGTTTGTTTTTTAAAGGAAGAAGGCCTGTGTAGAATTGAGATACCCTGTTCAAGTCTGTACTTCACAAAATTAAATAGGGGCATAAAGCCAAACCAGCTTTCTCTTTCATATTCTTAGATTTCAAAAAATGATATGATATAATATACAAGCATGCAGGCTTTTAAAATCAGCAACTTTCAGAATAAGATTCTGCTTCAATATAACATAAACTTGGGGGTGAGCCTGAGAGAAGGAGGATGAATATTCCTCTGCAGGAATTAGGACCAAGCTTCTAATATCTGCTATCTTTCAAAGAAGTCTGTCTGTCTCAACTGAGAGAGACGTGGAGATACTAGCTAAGACCAGCTCTCCCAAGTGCGTTCGGGATAGAAGAACAAACCAAACTTTGTGCTGGACTTCTGACTTGCTTGAGGATAAAAAAAAAAAAAAAAGGAAAAAAAGTAATATTTTCTCTTCTGTCAGGATGGTGATACACCTGAAAAAAGAAAGTTTTTCCTGATCGTTTTATCTAGACACTGAAAAAGGAGAATTGCTGAAAAAGCAGAGCTTTGTGTCCCATGGAAAGATGAAATCCTAGTACCTGAGGAGGCAGGAGGGAACCCCAAGGTGTCATTTCACTGTACTCAGTACTTCCCAGATCTAGAACTGCATTGGCCCTTGTCCTTCTAAACTCTCTGAGGTATGAGCAGCTTCGCTCCTGGTACCTTGACAATAACAGAGCACACCTTAAACAGCATCTCTGTAACTCAGTTGCTTGGTGCTGGTGTGGCAAGAGGCAAAAATCAGAGCACATAACTGCATTATCATTAATTGCACTATCACTCTATCTTGGCTCTGTCATCATCATGGCTACATTAGCTATGCTGAAATTGGTGTACATAATGGTGAAATGGGTACATAAGCATTTTTTCTAAATGCAAGAGTATTGACAGGCAGCACACCCGGGATTATCTACTATAAAAGGTACCACTCGGAGTATAGTAAAATGTGATGAAGTAGTTCTTTGTCAACAAAGCAGGTTTTAAACATCCTGATAAGTGTAATTGAAGTTATTTTTATTCCATTTCATGATATAAAAATGATGGACTTGCTGCTTAGAGGATGCACTTGTAGTTGAAATTGCTGGCATAACTGTCTTTGAGAAATATACAGACCAAAAATATACAGTGTATGTTGAGAAGCCCTATGTATATATTTAACTACATGAAGTACACTTAGAGTGTGTAAAGGAAATACAGATGCATTTGGCTTGACTACCAAGATTTGGAATTGGAGAAAATGTTTTGTGGTGCCCTTGATTATAATCAATGTAGTGAATAGCAGGGATCTTATGTTTAGAGTGGTATCTAAATTTCTCGCAAGCTATGTCACTTTTTGTTCTCTGGGTCACAGTCCCCATAGAATATATGACTCACTTGATCAGTAAATGGCTGCTGCAAAATTGAAGATACTCCTGTGTAGTTGGATTGCTTTAATGTCACGGAAGGAGACCACTTCACAGTTTTGACCTCTGGCAATGTGGGTTAAATTGTTCGTTCTGAACAGGTGCTATTAGGCAGTTAATTTTCAAGTAAGTGCAGTAGTCCGTGTTTGTTGCTTACAGTGATGCTGGCTGAATTGCCTGGGGTTTGTAGGTTGGTAATATTTCTAAATGTGCTGGTCTTTGCCCAAAGCTGGTTTCCGTTTTGCACGTGGCTGAACGATGAGATTCTGTTTGGCAAATACAGTGCTTTCCTGTCCGGTGGTGGAGATGCTCATGACTCCCACTAGGTAGGCTTTATGTTTGCTTCTTCCTTACTTCTGGGATCTTCCCGTGTCAGTGGCAAGAGACTTGTCTCTGTAAATAAAGATAATTCTTGCATTCCGGAAGTGGCTGCCAAGCAATTTCTTCTCTGCTTTATTAATGCTTACACATTTTCTTTACTAATGCTTAATTTTTCCTGCAGTTTCCTTAAGGACTTCTCATGGGGCTTCCTGATAGACCTCTTTTGCCTTCCTCTGTTTCCTTATTGCTTCTGAGGGGCCTTTATTTTTTTGTGACAGCAGTTTTCCTTAATGATTTACTGATCCTTGTCTTCATGATGTCGGGCCAAAGCACCGTTAAACTTCATAGCCCCCCACCACCACTTCCCCATCCCTAAAAGGGCCCAGCTGTAGGTCTTCTGCCCTGCCTCAGGGTTAGTGGAGTTGCATGGAGGAACACAGAGACCATTTGCTTTCCCTTTTCCTGTCCAACCTCTGGGACTGCTGCAAGCAAAAGCCTCTCTTCAACTTTCTCCTAAGACTGCTGCAATTAGAGGCTTCCACTCCCTTGAAAACATTTTTTTCAGGTACTTAGAGATACAATCAACAACAGAAGTGATTTCAGCCTAGCAGAGAAGTGAACGTTACAGCCTGGCTTTCAGGGGGTTTCTCCATAAGCTTACCTGACTGACTGCCCCTTGCATCCTCCAGCCTTTTCCACCTTCCAGCAGGTCTGCCTGCCATGGTTGTCCTACACAGGAGCCCATCACCGTCCTCCATCCCTGCTGCCAGCAGTTCCCCCACGGCGAGCACTGTTTAAGGCAGCAAACTCTGAACTTAATAAGTTTGGGGAGGGTTCCCCCTCTCTTAATGAGATTCAGCCTCACTTGATGATTATCGGTGCGGTTCTGGCTGAAACAATCTGCCAAGCGCACGGCAAGCTCAGGTCCTGAAGCCTGATGGATGGTTGGTATTTTGAGAAAACTGGAGGTGGTTTCTCCCAGCCCTGCTGTCAGCTCAGACTGTCCACAGGCTTGGTACAGACGGCCGTGCTTTTGCATGGCATTTTTACCAAAATAAAAGCGAAAAATCCAAATGAACCTTAAGTATTATGGGTGAGACTACCAGGATGTGTGAAGAAACAATCTGGTGTACGTTCCTCTGGAAACTTTAACTCTGGAAAACTTTTAACTCACTTATTTTATGTATGTAATTTTGATCCTTTCTATTGGTTAGGGTTTTTTTTGCTTGCTGCCCATTTAAATCTTAAAAACTCAAAGAAATATAGCTGTGTTAGTGCCCAAACGGCATCACATAAATACGTCGTCATCACTTCTGATAGCAAGCATAGTTCTGCAAACTTGGGGAAGGGGCTTTCTTAATGGTTTTCAATCGGGCAGGCTGACCCCTACCACCATCTGCTTGTGCTCTTGCTCGGCTGCATCTTGATTTAGCCATTGTCCTCCTCCCCCCCCCTCAGTTAATTTCATGAGATAAATATTGTGTTGTGAAATATGAAACTGCATGACTTTTTTTTTTCTTTTTTTTCCTCCCCTTTGGTCATAGTCACACCCACAATGTGAAACTAGCCTGTTGTAAGTACTTATAGCACAGCCCTATTAATTGAAGGAACTGATTCATCAAGCCGTGCTGCTTGCTCAGCTCTTCGGAGCTGTGGTAATAGTCTTCCTTCACCTCACCTCTCTGCCCTGGCAGCCATCTTGGGCCTTGCTCTGCCTCAGCGTTTGCCTGCTTAGCTCACTGACACCAAAAAGGGGACCAAAAAGACTTAGGAACCCATATTAACTATTCTTTCTCCAGCCTGACAGCTAAAGGTGATGTGGATGGGCTCAACGCCTGGTACCTGGCCGGTGCAGACCTGAAGCAAACTGGTTATGATGGCCGGAGTCCCCTGCAAGTAGTAAGTGTGGATATGGCTGTACCCCGCATGGCACGCTGGCTGTGTGAGCAGTAACACACATAATAACACACTAATACTAGCAATAACACACTAATATTAGTTTGGGGAAAGTAAATGCTGCTTTAGCATTTTGCACTCCCTGTGCTTTAGGGACCATAAGCAGGATTAGAGTTTGTTACAAACTGAAGTCTGGTGCTGTTCCGAAGTAATAAATTCCTGGAGCCTGAATTTTCTCATCCACGTCAGAGGAATTAAAATTTAAATTGGATTTTAATTATTCTGTGGTAACACATTCATACTTCCCACAAGTAAGTATTTGCATGTCCTGGTGCACAGGATGGCAGGATTTATTCATGTTTCTACTTACAGGCAGAGGCTACAGGGCATAAGGAGGTTCTTGACTTCCTTAGACAAAAGCAGTAGAGGTAAGATCTCGTTTTCAAGCACTGGATTTCTGAAATGTACAGATCAGTATATACATGTATGAAGGGGGGGGGGGTATTTAAGCCCTAGTTGTCTTTAGAGCTTCTTTGTTCAGCTGGTTCAGCTGCTGTCCCTGCCTTAGTTTCTGATATGACTCTTGAGTACTTCAGTCCTTCTTTGTAGAACAAGGCTAATGTTTATTCTTCTTTCTCCCTGAGCCTGGATGTGCCTTTTTTTATGGTGCGTTCCACAGTGTAGTTCTGAATTTGGTTGGGAATCTAAATGCTAACAAAATAAAAGCACTGAGGGCAGAGATGTCCTTGTTCAGTTGGCCTGTTGCAATAAATTGCTTCTCATGTTTGCCTTAGAGAGGAGATGCCTTTTATCAGGCAGGGTGCCCTGCCTGGTTTCGAGGGTGCCCTGCCTGGTTTTGAGGGTGTTGTGCCCACAGCACAGCACCTACCCTTCTCCAACAGAGTTGCACAGCATCCCACTCAGGAGGTCCTACTGTGGTACCTATAGCATTTTCACCTGTGCTCTCCATCCACCTTTTAATAGAGCACCTTACACCAGCCCATCTTTTAGTGTTCTCAGCTGCCTTTCAGCAGCCCCCTCCCTGGGCATAGTGCCATGGCCTCTCTCTTACTTAGACCTTGGATGTAGCTGCCTAGCTTTAAGCTGAAAGAAGGGAGTTTTAGATTAGATATTAGGAATAAATTCTTTCCTGTGAGGGTGGTGAGACACTGGAACAGGTTGCGCAGAGAAGCTGTGGATGCCCCATTCTTGGAGGTGCTTAAGACCAGGCTGGATGGGGCTTTGATAGTGGGAGGTGTTCCTGGCCATGGCAGGGGGGTTGGAACTTGATGATCTTTAAGGTCTCTTCCATCCCAAACCATTCTATGGTTGTCCCTGACACAAACTCCCAACATGGATCTCTTTTGTGCTGCCGACACCCAAGGTGTGTTTCCCTGGACGTGTGTGTGCGGCGGGTGTGAGCCTCGTGTTCAGAGCATCAGATCTGACAAGTCTCTCTATAGGAGATACTTGTCTGGGCTATAGGAGAGACTATAGGAGACTTGTCTGGGCATTTGACCTTCTCCGGTGCGATGCTGTAAGTGCAGACATTTAAAACACTCGCCTTTCATTTCTTGGGACTCCTTTCTGATGCAATATGTTGTTGATTTAGGTATCCCTTCTCCAATGTATTGGCAAATCTAATCCCTATTTAAATCTTGTGAGGAGATGATCTCCTTTATTTAATAAAATTGACACAAAACCTAGTTAAAAGTTTGGCTGCTTCACCTCTTGTGTGTCCCATTTGATCAATGAGAGTGAATTAATGTGTATATGTAAGTGGGGAACTGCAACTGGAACAGTAGCATTTTTTCACTACAATGTACTGGTCTAAATGAACATAGGACAGAATCAGGCTTTTTTTTTTTTTTCTTTCCTGTAAAGTTTTGGGGTTTCTTTGTTTTTAGCTAACATGAAAGGGTTAGATAAAATTGGTCTTGAGCATTTAAATGGAAGTTTTCCAGTGTCCAGGATGAAAAGCCTAAAAATACCTTCAGAATATGGGTTATGTTGCAAAGACATTTCCATTTTCAGTGAAATATGTCTGCGAAAGTCACTTTTCTTTTGTAAGTGGGGAGGGAATGTGTTAAATTCTCAACTCCTACGTGGATCATCTCCTAATTCCTTTGGACTGAGCCACCAGCTGTGTAGGCAGTCTGAAGGAAGTCTTCAGGACTGCATGAGAACTCGCCTGGCAGGCTACGGGGCAATCTCTTCTTGGGAAGGTTTTGGGTACCGCCTAGTTCTAAACATCCATTTTCTCTTTCTCCAGAGGCTGTAGAAGATGGTCACTCCTCTTCAGAAATCCCAGCTTTGAACATTAATGGTGTTAAACAGTTACGGGAGGGAAAAAAAAAAAGGAAAGGAACAATGGTGGCTGTGCTTGGATCACATTAAGTTCTTGACGATCTTTCTAAAAATGATTTGTTGCTTTACCTTTTAATGGCTTTTTAAAATAGAAATACTTATAAACAAGTGAGGCTGGAATGTGTTGCCTTTACTGTACAAGTTTTGTTTTTAAAGAGGCCTTTTGAATCTTAGGTTCAATCCGTGAGATTGCAGGCATAGCAAACAGAAATGCTGTGGTGAATTCATACCCAGAAAAAAACAGTGGATTGTGCATTTCTGGGTTTTGACTAATAAAATCTCTGAGGAACAATGTTGGTTTCACTTTGTCTGGTTTTTGCAATGGCTTGTATCACTTCAGTTGCAATTACAGCAATTGTGAATGTCAGTGCAAACAATTGAATCAGTCATGGGCATCTGCCTGCAGTTGTGTACTAATCTTCACCAATGTGTCACTATAAAACCTCACTTAAAATGAGTAGGAGGCAGATGCCATAAAGCATGTTTGTGGGACTGTCTAAGTGAATTGATTGTTTTGTTTCTAATAGCATCTTTCCCACATCCTGACCAGAACATAATCAAGATTGCTACATGCTGGACACATAATTCTTTGGACTGTAAATGTGATCTCAGTATTAACAGACCCAAGTTTAAAGTCCTAACACTTTCAGAGTAGAGAAAAAAAAAAAAGCCATATGTATCTTTACAGCTGTGTCTGCCCTAGAATACGTAAACATAGAGAATACTTCAGGCAAATGCATATATTGGAGATGGCAACTTTTAATTTCACCTACAGCTTCTGCAATAATCTGTGTGGATTTTCTATCTGCTTCATCTGAAGGGAATCTTTGAAGTGCAGATAGTTTTGTGTTTTGTTTTTTTTTCTCTTTCCTCTTTATACTCTGCAACCTTCCCAAAGCTGCTCTTATCATGGAGAAAAGCTGCATGGACTACTTGCTAAGCCTGCTGGTATTAAAAGATTCCCAAGGTATGTTGCATATCAGATCCCTCTAAAAGAAGGTAGCTGTGCATGTAGTCTGAGGAAACAGACTGCAGTTAAAAACAAAAGAAAAACATAAAAATGCCTGGTTTTTTTTTAATGTTAAGAGTATTGCACATCTTCACTACAGTCACAGCTACGCTGTGTCATTATTAAAAACATGGCAATAAACATGCTTTATATTTACTTAATTCTGTATAAGTTTTATTCAATGAGCTCTAAAATAAAAAATCAGGCTTTGGATTCATCACCTTTTTGGTGTTTTATGTGTAAATATGTAAGGTTGGTGTATGTTACAAAGTAATGTTTGTGAAAATTTTTATGATCAGGAGAAAATGCTTGTGTAGACTCATCTTCCTGTGGTATTTGGACCTTCTATCTTAACTCTTGCCAAGTCAGGAGTCTAAAAGTTGATAGACTTCCCCTGAAGTAGGGAATCCCTTGATAAAATTCTTTGCAAGTGAGTTTCTTGTAATTCAGTTATTTTCTTTTTTTTTTTTTAATGTGATCCTCAGATGCAATAATTTGTCCATAGCAGCACCCATTCTTTATTTTTGTATCAGAAAAACTGACTGCAAGGTACACAAAAGCATCAATATTTTCCTTATACTTTTCAATAAGGGCTTGTCCAGTCTACAGAAAACTTTCTAAACAGTAACACTCTAACATTTCTAAAATAAAATACCCATACAAACATACAGTACAAAACATACTTTATTTTTCTGTTGAATCAAGAAGAGCATTCTGGTGTGAATTACTCAAATAACAGGTCTCAGCAGGAGAACCAAAGGAGAGGGAAGAAAACAGACAACCATTTTCTTCCTGCCTAGAGCCAGGTAAAGACACAAAGGGCAACAGAAATGTAATCCAGGAAGAAGAGTTTTAGTTAGAAGCTTGTAAAGCTAAAATGAAAAGGTTTTGGCCATATTTACAGTGAAAATAAAGCAGCATTGGCTTCTTTCTAACAAACTTTTACAGAAATATGTATCCTTTTAATATGTTATCTTGCGTAAGATAACTTTCCTGATACTTTCTATAAAGTTTGCAATTTAGCTTATAAATAGACCGATACCTAAAAAATCTAATGGCAAAGGCATGAATGTAAATTTAACATTTATCTAAGAAAAATCTGAATCTCTTTTAGATATTTCAAAATTTCATTCAAGAACATGTTAAGAGAAACTGTATGTCAAGGGCTGAGATTTAGAAAGTGGCAAAAATCACCCAGTTAAGGCCAGAGATTTCAACTCTTCATCAAGCGTCGGGGCTGAAGTTCAATAACACTTAGGAGATCCTGCGTTTGTCTTGTTCATGTGATACCCTTTGCTCTGTGCAGAGGATATAATAATCGTAATTATACTCTCCATGATAACTCCCAGTCTTATGATGAATCTATTTGTGTATAGTCACCCTGAAGCTTTACATAGTTATTGGTGAAAGCAAAATCTTGTTATTAGTAATGCATGAAAATTCTACCTATTTGTTTTAGTTACTGTAAGCAGCTGAGTGTCTTTCATTATTTAAAGTATGCTAGGTATTCTAGGGGCAGCTTAATTTTTTGCTAATTTTGCTAATTTTTCTCCTTCAGATCATTCCTGAAAAGATCAAATACACTGTTCTTTTTATCCAGCAATCTTCCACTGGGTAAAGGTTTGCAGATTAAGCAGCTGTACGGGGCCATGACTAATGCAAACACACCCATTCTGTTGCTGGGACTGACTGAGGGTCCATTTCTGAACTTCTAGAACAGCTTTACAGAATCACAGGGGTTGGAAGGAGCCTCTGGAGATCATCGAGTCCAACTTCCCTGCCAGAGCAGGGTCACCCAGAGCAGGTTGCACAGGAACGTGTTCAGGCAGGTTTCGGATGTCTCCAGAGAAGGAGACTCCACCACCTCCCTGGGCAGCCTCTTCCAGGGCTCTGCCACCCTCAAAGCAAAGAAGTTCCTCCTCATGTTTAGGTGGAACTTCCTGTGTTCAAGTTTGTGCTCGTTACCTCTTGTCCTGTCACTGGGCACCATCGAAAAAAGACTGGCCCCATCCTCTTGACACCCTCCCTTTAAGTATTTATAAGCATTGATCAGATCCCACCTTGGTTTTCTCCAGACTAAAAAAACCCAAGTCCCTCAGCCGTTCCTCATCAGAGAGACGTTCTAGTCCCCTCACCCTAATCTCCAGTTTAACTCCAATCTCTCCAGTTTAACTCCAATCCCCCATGATGTCCATGAGCCCTTTCACATCCATGTACAGTTGGAGTTTGTTGGATCTAGCACATTCTGCGAGGATCGTCTGCAGCCAATGAAATCCAGTGCTCTGTGTTTATACACAGAACTCACTGGGACAGCGTGGTAGAAACTGGATGAAGTTACTTTTGCTTTTTTTGGTGGAGAAAAGCTTGTGATATTTTTTAGTGTCAGTTTTTTAATGTTTATTGAAACATAAAGATGACATTGTGGGTTCTGTTAGACTCGTAGCCTCAGCACAAACCTTGGGTTTGCTTCCAGTGTCGGATCTTTCACGTTGCAGTGATGTTCTGGGGATGAAAGCTGGTGCTGGAACCTCTGCTGCCTCTCCATGGAGGAGGCACTACGAATGCCTCCTGTAAAAGTCAAACATGACATCAATTCTCCAGCTTTCTTCACTCCAAAGACAACACCCAGCTTCCACTTTGTTTCTTTTTCCTAATGATCCAGCTAATACTGCCAAGGGATAGGAGCGACTTGGCCTATGTCAGCACTTCCCTAACAGGGCAGAAAACAAGAGATTTGCACAACATGGAACTAACATGTCCAAGTTCCTGTCTGATTTGAGTTATAGCTTGTCTTTCCTGAATGCAACCACTTTCTTTTTTACTGCTGTCTGAAAACATTAGGTTTCTGTTTGGAGATTATCTTATAAAACTTGTGTGATGGAAGGGCATTCTTAATTATTTGAAAAATCAGCATGTGCTCGCTCTCTTATTGCATGTCATCTTGGTAAACTGTTAACATCTGTCAAGGCTGGCTGACCCAGTGACAGATTGACTGTGTCTGATCAGTACTTGCTGAGTTAAATCAGCTGTTCAGCAAGGCTTCAGTATCTGCTCGTTCTTAAATTGCTAAATAACTCCAGTTCTGCACATATTAACTTAGAATTACTCTAATATAGCACTTCTCACTTGTTTCATACAAGGATGTTGGTGTTCAGCAACGAGTGATAATGAAATCTCTCATCTGGAACTAAACCCCTTTGTCCTCCTTCAATCAGAGCTCCTTTATTTGCAGTCTTCTGAATGGTGTGATCTACTGGGATTCTTCCAAAAAGATTGTGATGCAGATGGAAGAGTCCTCCCTTTTTAAGGCAGATTTAAGCAGTGAAACGACTGATGAGGGAATTGTACCCCTTGTACGTGGAAGACAAAGTTCTCATGGTTCCACTTACACACAAAACGTTGATGGACCCACGGGGTGATCAAATTCAGCCGTAGGTGTAACCCCCATCTCCAGGGGCCCGTGCTGATCCCTGCGTAGGACCTACCACAGCAGTTTGAGAAATAAAAGGCTTTTAGTCTCCAGCATCACAGTTTGTTAGATGACTGAGAGAAACCTGAAGGAATTGTACGATGGGTGAAAACGAGCAATTGTCAAGAAAGGCTCACGTGTGCACAGCGTATCATCACGGCATCACAAGCATCGCTGATACCTTCGTGTCTTTTCCAAGTGGACTCTACCAGCAATATAATCATCTAGACTAGTAAAACTAGTCTTTCCGTGACTCTTTAACAATGTTTTATGAGCCCATGGTGCTTGATTGCATGGTTGTAACAACACTTTCCTTATAGTGACTCTTTTAGAAAAGCTACTAATGTAGAAAGCTTATAAGATATGTAAAATACTCTGCTGAACCATACAAATGAGTCTGTGGGACTCAAATGCTGCCACTTTAGATAGTCCATGAGTCAGAATAAAATCTGGTACTACCAGATTTGTTATTTGTGCAAAGTGTCTACCTGAAAATTACTTGAGAAACTTCATTAGACATACATTTGTTTACCTGTGATCAGGGGAAGGGGAAGAAGCATCTCAGAAGCGTAGCCGAGAGCCTGAATCACAGCCACAAAATGAAAAGCCACTCGAAAACCACACAAAATAGCACCACTTAATGGCACTCTCTTTGGAAGAGCTGATATAAATCTCAGGGTCAAAGGATTCAGTCCTTGATGTCCAGATCTACGTCGATGTTGCCTGGCACAGATGAGCCCCGTTAATTACACGTTTATGTGCACAATAAAGGTGTTTCTTCTCTAGCACCACTGCTGCAGATCCGATTCCTGTCCTTGGTGTTCAACAGGCACAGACCCGGCTTTTAAGAGGTTACAAGTGAAATTAGGGGAGACTCCACACAGTGAAAGGTGATAAGAAAGGGGCAGGAGAACGATAACAATGTTTGTTTATGTCAGCTGGTTATTTCTACACCTTGGCTTCCAATTATTTAACATTAAATGATTAATTATTAGCATAGAAGGGGAATGACAGTCCTGGCAATTCGGTAGAAACGGTCATGTACAGCAAAGAAAAGAATGTCAAGGTAAAGAAAAAAAGAGTCTTAATGGCAATCTTTTTCTGAGAGATAAGGAGTTATCACAATTAGAACAGAGAGCTGTAAATTAATCCTGTCATAAGCAAGAAGCTGCTGCGCTGGGGAGATTCTCTGAAGGTGATGCCTCTGCATGAATAATTACACTGGCATCTTTGAGGCTTCCTTCCTGGATGTGTTTTGCCGTGGATCTTTGGGACTAGGGCCCAGTAAAAGTGGGATTTCGATGCATCAAAATTCTTCATGTGGCACATCTGATTTTCCCCTTCCCACTGAAGGGTCAGTTCTGAGGGACAGCAGAGATTCAGATCTCTGCTGCATTCCCAGGAGCCCCAGGGTGGCTGGCTGTTATCTCTGCTGGCTGACAAGAGCATGATGTGAAATAAGTCGGTTTATTTGCCTGGACCACTTTGGCCGAGCTCTCTGCCCACAACTATGTCCCCATTCACCACTGTTGTTTGGAAAGTTCTACATTCAAAGGCATAAAACCAGAAATATGAGATGTTGCTAAAAATTACTGTGCCACTTACTGCAAAGTCACACTCTGTATCTTCAGTGGCTTGAACCACTTCGGAAATCTCAATAAATGGTCACATCATTAGTAATGACTTCCTTTCTGATGGCTTTATGGGATGGAACACATAGTTCTGCTCACTCTGAAAAACCAGCTGGTTGGTGAACGTGAAAAATGAAGTTGGTGCAAGGTTTGTGATGGCTATCACAACTAAGCATTGTAATAAATTACAGAAGTATTAAAATGCACTTAGTGCGCAGCTGCTTATCTTAAATCCGAAATTGTTGGCTGAAATTTTCACAAAAAGCTAGTGATTTCAAGTGTCAGCTTCCAGGGTCTAACCTAAATTAATGGTAGAATAAAAGGTGGCTGGCATTTTATGAAAGTCAGCTCCTTTTATAGTCTGTAGAGTCAGACACCTGCCAAGTCAGGCATTCAAAATTACTGGTCATGTCAAAATCTTGTTCAAATTAAAACCAACACCACAAAAACAACAAACCCAAAACGACACACACCAAAAAAAAAAAAGAAAAAACAGAGAAGAAAAAAGAGAAAAGAAAAGAAAAGAAAAGAAAAGAAAAGAAAAGAAAAGAAAAGAAAAGAAAAGAAAAGAAAAGAAAAGAAGAAAATTGATTGTGAGGAGGGAAAAAAAGTAACCCTAAGACCAAACTTTCCTGAAATTTGGTAAAAACTCTACAGAGATTGTTTATCCAGAGTTGACTGCAAAAAACAGGACTCAGTGGATTCCGTTTCTCATACACACCCCTCCAGCTGTCACCTCAAGGCCCTGCTGTGGCTCCTGAGCTCCCAGTGGGAAGTCATGGCAAAGTATAACCCCGACCAGGACTAAGAACTACCTCCTCATTGTTTTCAATGTGCTTTTTCTAATCTTTTTTTAGGGCTCCTAGTGCTGGAGTGGAAACTTCTCCATAATACCGAGCTCTTGACGCAGAGGCTGATGGATCTCCCAGGACCCATCCGCTCAAAAGCCCATGTGCCATCTCTGCAGCACGAAGATTGGTTTTTACCCTTTTAAAATATTTTTTACAACTGCTGATGCACAGCTAATTGTACCCACTGATCCAACGACAAGTGTGCAAAGCCCTGAGGTCTCCATGTTCTAGACTGTTTATTAAAAGAACTGACACGTTTAATAATGAAATTGAAAATGTGAAGTAGAAAACAGAAAGATTTACACTGTTCTTTACTGCCAGCTACTGTGCTACTGGATACAGACAAAGGTAGACTTGAAAAATTCTCCCAAGGAGGGGAAAAGTACATTAATCTGTATAATGTAATTTACACAGTTAACTGCTGGAATGAACAAGATATTAAATTGGAACAAGGAAGATGGTGAAGTGTGGCATTCCGGGCTAAATCAGTATGAAACCTCTGTAGTGCTCAGGGATGATGAACTGTCTGTTTAGATACAGCATATGAGGGAAAATCTCCTCTCTTGTTAAAATGAATAATTTGGGGCTTAATCAAAATTTTGCACATACAATGGTGGCCTTTTCCAATAAAAGATGAAATCTTAGCTTCGCATGAAGCTGTTAGCCACATTTTAATTTCTAGCCTGTCTTTATTAATTTAAGTACTGAATCTTTAATTTACTTAATTTAAGTACCCAATCTTTCTAACAGTTCTCGGTCGGGAAAACATCCCACCCCACCTTATTTATCTGCAAATCACTTGATGTTATTTGGGCAATCATCTCAAAAGGCTTCCTATTTATAAGGAAGCATTAGGCCATCTTTCAAGGTGTTTATTAGTTACCATCAAGCTATTATTATGCTCACATATGACACATAGTGGGCTGCTATATTGACAAATGAGTTTGAACCAACTAAAGTAAACAAGAAGTTGCCCCATCAGTGTTTGCCATGAACATATGGAATGCTGATTTCCCAGGGTGGGAGAAAATCCACTTGCACAGGGTTTTTTTCTGTTTACCAGGGCCAAGAATATGACAGGTACTTTACAGGACATGTCAGACCCTGGGTTTTTGCTTGAGAAACTTCCAACCTAATTTTAGGTGAGCAGTGATGAGAGAGAATATGGGAATCAGTAGGGAAATGACGGGGAAGGTAAAAACGATACGCTGAGAAACGCTAAGTTCCACATCCAGGCTTAGTTGGTAAGCTGGATTTATTTTAAGTTTAGAATTGTCAGATAAAACATATTTTAGTGCAAGGAACAGTATTTTGGGTTGTCTCATGCCCTTCCATGGTATTACATGGAATAAGGTATTGGCAGGAAGGTATTGGGACCTTTTGCCAAAGGAGTGTGGGGATATTTGATGGATAATAATGATAGCACCTCCCAGTCGTTTTTCACAACATCATTTTTTTGAAGTAGTATCTCCTTGAAATATAATCTTCCTCTTGATACCAGCATTTATGATCTTCCATAGTCTGATAGTCTGCCATGCAAACAGGACACCTTTTTATGTCCTCCCACAAGCTCATCCTTCATCTTTGCCTCCTCTCAGGTCAACTCTTTATCTCCTACACTCACCCCTGGCATTATGTCTCCTTTTGCACTGCCCTCTTGGTTTGACACTCTCAGCTCATTAATATTTGCTTCCCCCTTCCAAGAAAACTCCACCTGCTGTACAAGGTGCTCCAGCCACCATGTTCCACATTACAGTCTGCTGCTCCTCCAGGTTTCAGGGGTGTCAGTGTGCTCAGAGAGCTCTCAACATCTAGTGTGATGAGTCCATGCTGGTGGGTAGCACAGTTCTTGTCACTGGGTTTGTGCCCCTGGAATGCAAACACATGCGAGATGTACCTGCTGCTTGCCTAACAGGGCTGTTTATTGCACTGTGATCCCTTAAAAACCAAGCACAGAACTACTGTAGTCACATATAGGCACCTGAAACAGAGTAGGATATAAACAATACCTACTTTAACCATCAACGGAAATAAAGGACTAATTACTATTCTTTCTAATACAACTACATTTTCCCCTCTATACAATTTCAGAGCCAATTCTTTTATTTTAATGCTTCAATCATCTTTTAATGTTCATCACAGAGGATGAACAATTAATACATGGCTTATCCCTTGCGCAGTGTTATCTGGCCACTTCTACTGTTTAGCACCTCTACTCTTCTACCTCTTACAGCCTTCAGCCACTGCCCAGCTAAGGGAGGTAGCAGGATGTTACCTTTCTTACTTTTGTAATTGAGAGTACACAGGTGAGAAACAGAATTTATTTAATAATTACATAAATAAATCAAATGTACATTTGCCCACTGCTCTCTAACATGTAAGTTACTAAAAAAAAAGAACATTTTTCATAGTAGTGATCTAAGGGAATTTATACAATGACTAGGTGGAGCCCTTTAAGAGAATAAATTTAACTCTAGCCACCCTTAAGAAGAAACACAAGAGACCTGTACTCCCTTTTATAACATTCTTCTCTGAAAAAAACCCAAACTGAAACATTCAATCAGTAAAACCACCAACACTTATTAAAAAAAAAATAAAAATCCAAAGCAGAAGATGATTCATCCTGCCTAAACTTCATATAGGTCCTTGTACCTCAGTTTCCCCTGGCTGGCTCAGGCAACTCCCCACTGAGTCCTTCTCTAAGGGCCAACAGCCACATGTGTCTGAACCTGGACTGAAACAGCGACGGGATCCCTGAGGATTATATATCTCACCAGTGCAGTAGTGGGTTCCAACTGGTTTGGCTGGAAAGGGCTTTTGCATCCAGCCAGTGTGGGCAGTCGGGTTATTATTTAGCTGAGTGGTGTTGTGGAGCCGTGGGTGTGGGCACGGGTGTGGGTTTGTGTTTGTCAGGGGCAGGCGAGAGTTGGCAGTATAGTTACTGAGGGATTATACATAAAATACAGCTCGTGCCATCGTGCTGTGCATGCTGTGTACATCACTGGCAGGAGTGGGAGACCTGGGACACTGTGTCATAAAACAAATGACTCTTCTTACAGCAATTAAAAGCAGCTTTGCTTCCACAGATTTCCACCGGTGCCAAGGACAGAAGTCCCCTTTGAACTAACCCACAGCTAGTGCACCTATGTTCTATCTGAAGCAAGCAAATATCCTTTTGGGAGAACAAGAAGGTCCAGAAAACCCCTGTGGGCTGGGCTATCTGGAAGAAGACACAAAATTAACTTCTGGGTTTGAGCATGGGAGGGTAGAACTGAAGAACAGGAGCTGGTTTTACCAAAGTGGACTGAAACGCCTCCAGCCTACACCCGGGGAGCTTCTTCAGCATGAGGTTTGCATAGGCTGCTAGAACAACCTGTCTGCTCCTGCTTCTGGTGGGAGCACCACGTTCACACAATCTGTGATGGAAGAGCTGCTGCAGAGCCACGAGGGCTTCATCCTCCCCTGCTGCTCTATGGGCATCCCCTCCAGGACTGGCTCGAGCCTCCTGTATATTTTTAAAGGGCCAAAGATCATAGGATCTGGAGTGCCAAAATTCATACACAGCACTTAGACAGTTCTTTAAACATTCAAAGCACTATATAAACATTAGTGAAGCCTCATAAGATGAGGTAGGTAAGCATTATCTCTCTCTCTCAAGGTGTGGTGAAGTGACTTGGCTGGGGCTGTAGGCTGAGTCACTGGCAGAGCAGGGTTTACCATCTACGTCTTTTTGAAATGGTGTCTCTTGGGCTGGCTGGCAAGAGCAGCGTGTGGTTGGGCAATGCAGGCAGCCCGGCACCAGCACCGACCAGCATCCCCACTGCCACCATGGGGAGGCCCACTCTTAGGTTACCATGAACCCCACCCCAAGGTGTCAGGGTGTGAAGGCCTTTCGGCTCACCCCAACAAGATGGCTCGGAAGCCTTGGTGAATTAGGTTTCATTGCTATTCTGTCAATGAGGAGAGTAAAGTTGAGAGGAATTAACTGAAGAAGCCCAAACTCAGAGATGGTTGCTCCCCAAGTCATGGCTAAGGGTGTGATGATGAGCAAGCAGCCCGATTTTTGGAAGCTCAGGGTGTCTCCTCAGTTGGCTGCCTAACACCTCTGGAAATCAGGCCTTTCTTCATAGTTGTCAGCCCTGGTTTCTTTCTGAAACCAAGTAGTGTGGTCTTACGAAGGTCAGGAACATTCAGGAGCAGGGAGCAAGCTCTGAAGCTGCGCGGTGCTCCCCACGGGTGGCTCCCCAGGCACCTCCCCTGAGGAAACAGCAGTAGGGCTGTGGAGAAGAGCGAGGGAAGGTGGGGCAATCCCAGCCCCACACAGACAGTGGGGTGTTTTCTCACACCATTTCTGAAGGGAAAAAATCCAAAACACCTCACATTCATGAGAGAAAAGTTGTCAGTGAACCCTTCCTTCCAGGCATGGGGCCCTCCATGCCCTTCCTTCACGGAGGGGCGGGCAGCACAGCACACACATGGCCGTCAGCCCACACAGAGATGTTGGTTGGGGGGACTTATGCCGGCTGCCCTCGGCAGACAACCCCCCACCGTCTCCCAGAGAGCACTGGCTGGTGGGGAAGGAGGAGAGGCCCGGCTCCCCACAGAGGGGACACCAGGCAGGAGACCGGGCCTCTCCACCTCAGGCTGGGCGGGAAGCCGCCTTCCTCAAGCAGGCGCGACGCCCCGGCAAAAGCGGCGCCTGGGCCGAGGCGGGTGTTCGCGACACGGCAAAGAAATCCCCCGGAGAACGTGACGGGCCGGTTTAGGGCTTTCTTTTTGTTTTGTTTTGTTGGGTTTTTTTGGTTGTTTGGTTTTTTTGTTAGTTTTTTTTTTTCCTTTCAGGCTGGCAGCCAGGCGAAGGGAGCCGGTAGGGTGCGGAGGGCGGGCGGCCCGTCAGCGGCGGCTCCTGTCAGGAGGGCGCAGGGTGGAGTCTCTTACTCACCTCACTCCCCGCCACGCACACCCCCCTCCCGCAGCCACCTCCAGCTTCGGCGAAACCTGTCGAGCAGTTTCCATCTTACACCCCCCCCGCCGCCTTCACCCGCCCCGGTGACAGGGCGGGAGGAAACGCGCCGCCTTAGAACAGGTTTGTCCTTTTTTTTCTTTCCCTACCTGCTGACGTTTGGCCGCCCCAGATGATGATGATGGAGGAGGAGGAGGAGGAGGATGGCTGGAAACAAAAAACCGCCCCGTCAGTGCGAAGGCAGCCCGGAAAAACTGGTCGTGTCAGGGGCGAGGGCTGCATTCCTGGCTGCCGCGGCAGGGGACGGCTCATCCACCGCGAGGTACCCGCGCGGGTATAAAAGGGCCCCGCACGGACGAGCCGCGGCAGAGGGGCGGCCGCGGCGGGGCAAACCGGCGGGGCGCCCGGCGCGGGCAGCCTCCGAGCTGGGTTCCCCCTGAGGAGAATGTTTTTTATTTATTTATTATTTTTTTATATTTTTTTTTTCCCTGTTGCTATTATTTTCAGATTTTTAATTTTTTTTTCCCTTTTAAAGAAAGCTTGTTGCCTCCCAAGCTTTGGCGGCCCCAGCGCCAGGCCAGGGGGATGTTCCGCCGGACGGTGGCCGTGAGTAAAGTGGCGGCGCTGGGTGAGAAACGGGGCGGCGGGGGCGGGGGGCGGCGGGACGGGCCGGGGCGCTCTCCCCGCGGCTTTAGAGCCGCCCGCCAGCCCCGTCTGTTTTATCTCGTCCCCAGGTCCGCCGTGGCGAAAGGAAGAGCCAAACCGGGTCAGGAGCGAGCGGGAAGCGCGTCCCCCCCCCCCCCCCCTTTCCCCTCCTTCCCCGCCCGCTCGGCTGCCCCCTCCCCGCGGACGGCGGCTCCTCAGCCTCCTTGGTGCAGTGGTTCTTAACAGTTCAACAGTTCTCTATCATAATTGTGAAATGTTTAGGACCACTTGACCAGCGAGGCCCGGGCATCGGGGCCGGCAGCGGCGGACGAGCGAGCTCCCTGGCGCCGCCGGAGACCTGCAGCGCCGGCGGCGGAGACGGGCCCGGTCCCGTCCCTCGGTCCGTCGTCCCGTCCACCCCTTCAACCCCCGGTCGGAGCGACCCGCCGGAGCGGGGGCAGCCGTCGCTCCGGGCCCGGGGAGAGGGGGCGGCCCCGGGGGAGGTGGAGCCGGGCGGCGGGAGCTGCCCGACCCGGCCCCGCAGCACCTGGGACGGGGCGGCGAGGAGAGGGCCCGGTGTGGCAAGGAGGAGGGGTGCCGTGGCCACCAAGAGCCGCTGTTGCTCCCGCCGCTGGCCGTGGCAGAAAGAGTGATGTCGGTGCAAGTACTTTAAAACAACAAAAAAAAGTTACGGCATGTACTGTGGGAACGGAGGAGTTTAATGTCTGAAAAGGAACAGGTAGGGTAAATCCTTCAGCTGCAGCTGAAATCCTTCCGCAGGCTGTTACTTACTGCATAACCATTTATTCTCTCCTCTGTCCCCCCCGTATTGAGACACACAAATTAAAAAAATCAGGTTGTCTTTGCTACTCTCCAGGCTGCATTCTTCAGAGGCTTCTCACCTTTCCACTGGTAATATATGCAACATTGTCTTCAGTGATAGAACTCTTTCCACTTTTTTTTTTTTCCTTTGCCCTTTTATTTAGGGCAGCATAGCCTTTATGCTGTGGTGCTTTATACTGCATTTTCCATTTATATGCTTATTGGAGGCAGTTAAAGGATTATTGGGACTTTTGGTCCTACCTTCATCAAAATCACTTGAGTGGGTGAATGGTTCTAAGGCTGCTGCATGGATGGCCTGGTTTAAAGGTCCATGGATTTAATCAGGTTGGATTGACCTTAGATAAAATGCTGTACCTTTCAAAATGCAGCCGAAGAATTTTGAATTTTCAAAGAAGATGAAAAAAATCTGCCAACTATTTATTTTTCTTGTAAAAGGGTAGTTTTGTAAATGAGAAGTTCTTTCTACCTTGTGCACATTCTTCTCACCCTTACCCCAGGTATCAAATGGAACTAGGTATGTGTTAGATTTCTTTACTTTTTTTTTAACTGGCATTTAAATAAAAGAGGCAACAGACTTCTTCATCAAGTGGAGTTTTAATGCTTTAAATTTGATCAAAGAAACTTAGTGAGCCTGTTTATGTGTATGTTTTAAACCGTAAAAAGTAACAAGGTGTGTATATGTATCCTCACCATCACTTCTGTGGTATTGTGTTTGCTTCAAAAATACACTGTCTGGCATGAACAGGAGGTGCACGAGTATAATTGCAGGTGATTCTGGTTTCACTGAAGTCAAGAAGAGTTCTGATGTCTGAAGATCACAGCTTGATTGCAGAAGAGCTTCCAGGAGACGCTGGAAATAGTTGAAGAGTAGGCTTGATATGTAAAAACGCTTCTTGGGGACAGCCTAGAAAAAGCAGGATTTTTACCTACTGCTGTAACTCAGAACAAGTTAGGCAAGGTTAATTACAGCATAATAGGGTTTAATTTAGCTGGGAATGAGGGTATGGTGGCTGCTAGCAGTGTTTCTCAAACTGCGAGGCTGGCCTCCTTAGGCAAGCTTACACAAGCCCAAGGCAAATGGAAAAACACACTGTCTGGGACTTGGCAAAGGTAGAACCCCCACATCTATTAATGATGATTCCTCATTTGCCAAGGCAAAAATTGAAATGCTCTCCCAAGGAAAAGATTAACGACCTGTCCCACTTTAGGGTCTGATGATTCAATACCATTCTGTCTGGGTTCTAATATATGGCACTCATTATCACAGTCTCTGAGCACCTCCCAAATATTTAAAAAGAAATAACACTAGTGTTCTTTCTGCACACACAGTTCTCATTAATTTCAGTGGGTGTTGTGAATGTTTAAAACACAGCAGAGCCCTGAAGAGTTGAAAATAGACTTGCAAAACACACTGTGGGTTAGATCCATAGCTGGCTTGAATTGGCACAACCCTGTTAACTTGAGTGGAGTTACACTGATTTACATCAGCTGGGATTTGACCCAGTGTGTTGTGTTTTGGTTGTTTGGCTGTTTTGTTGTTTGTGGTTTTTTTTCCTCCTGCCCCATCTCCAGTTGATAAGTCTGATCCTCTCAGCTGGCTGCATCTGAGCTGTCTGCTGGCCTCAGTGGGAATATGAACTGTACAAAGTAGGGTTTCTTGCTTCCAGGGAATCCTCTCCGCTCTTCTTAGCACAGCTAAGATGAGATGATGTAAGTGTTGGGTGTTTTTTTCCTGTGTTTGACTGTGGTGTGCCCTGAAAAAGTTTGAAAGAAACCTGTCTCATAAGGGTAAGAAAAGAGTTTTGGTTTTTTAAGGATACTGTTCTGGAAGAGCAAACCTGTGGGGGAGGTTCTGCTTGCACAAAGACTTGATGCTCCTGTACTGGGTTGTCCAAGTTAAGACAAATCTCATTACTTACAGAAGCTGGTGTTTCATTATAATCTGTGGCAGAAATGGGGAGTGTCACAATGTTCCTGGAAGGTCCTCTTTATGTGTGTTTTATTCTGTGACTTTTTAAAGGTATGGAATCAGGTTGACTTCTAACCATTGTTTTTCCTCTCTCAGACTGGGTGAACTCCTGATGACAGGCTTGTAGTTTTCATAAGCTGGCTGTAAGCCATGTGGATGAACAAACAAACAAACAAAAAAAGCCCCAACAAATACGCAGTGAAAACCTCTGGGCAAACAGCCCTTCCTTGTGATATTGTCTAAGCTAAGCAAGAGCCTGAGGGGATGAAGGGAGGAGACTCTTCTGCCAAACTTAGTAAAATGTTGCCCCGCAGTTGCAGAGCACGTCTTTAGCTCTTACTATTAACATCTCAGACAATGTTCCAGTTTCTTATCGCTGGAATCTTGGCCTTCAGATAATAACATTTAATATTTTTTTATTTTTTTACTCCCTTTTAAAATAAATAGCAAAGGCATTATGGCCAGACTGGGAGCATGAGGTGGATTAAACCTGGTTGTGGAGTAACCCATGGACTGAGGAGGCGTTTCTCATTGTCTGCTCTGCCCAAGAACAGGAAGCAGAAGCACATTCATCCTTCCCCACCCTTTTCTGTAGGCTGTTTAATGCTTTGGCAGCATCTCACAGTTTCAGTGTGCATAAAGAATACGTTGGATAGGATGCTGATTGGTCAGAGATTCGGGTGGTAACACCTAGTAAAATATGCATTCAAATCAAATTTGCATTGGAATTAAGAAAGGTGTCTTTCAGGTTGCTCTTTCTTTGTCATCTACCGAATAATGCCCCTCTGTGTAGGAACAATTTAGATATTGGTGCTTCTCAGCTATTGAATAATGCTGTAATCAGGGCATCCTAGACATCATACTTAGACACCATACTTAGGATCTTGAAGAGGTAGGTGCATCTCTAGAAGACCTTAAAAATAAGTAAAAAAGCTGTTTTGAAAAGCTAATGCTAAACCCACAGTATTTCTAGACATCAGTATACAATATTCGCAGAGGGTTTATGTTTAGCTTCTGGGATGGTACTTGCAATGTTGTTCACACAGTAATTTCCACGCTGAGAGACCGGACATCCACCACCCTGAGCATCAGAAATTCTTAGGCCTCATCTGACCATTTGCTTTATTGACCTAGAAGGGAAAAGATGCTCACCCACAGCTGGCAGCTTCCAACCCTATAGATGTGAAATAATGGCCATATTTTCAGCCCACATACATTGGCATATGGTCTTCTACTTCTGCGTATCTATACCAGCTTACCCCAACTTGGGTGCAAGTCTTGAAATTATTTCTCCCTGAAAGCAATTTTTTGCTCAAAGATGATGGAGAATCCAGGTAATTTTTGAAGAATATATTTTTCCAAATTGAGTTAATTGTCCATATCAGCAGTCACGGCATCCCCAAAAGATAAATGGGGTGACAGTCTGTGCTTCATAACAATGAAGGCATGAATTTTGTGCCAGCTGATTTGCTTCTGGTTCCCTTTCACAAAAATTTCTGACAACCTGTGATTTTAGAGTTTGCGTGACTTTCATTTTAATGGTGTTCGTAGCATCCAGCAAATTATACTAGTAGCTGACGAATGCTGGTGATCATCTCACTAACTAGTTTTTGTTCTGTCTCTGTCTTATATAGAGACCAGTGATTTACATCTCTCTTTATCTTACATGGCTCCGTGTCATGTTTTTGATGTTCTTAGACAGACCCAGCTCTCAAATAATGGCTTTTACTGGTATCTGGGAATATCAATAGAAGAAGAAAGCACTAATTTCTACAAACATGTCCAGCAAGTTAGTAATATCTACCGTTTGAACTTGTTTCTTTTCCTCTTTTTTTTTTGTGACAAATTTGGGCCACAGGGAGTGGGGATGTAGCAGTATTTGAAGGTGGAGTAGTGTTTTACCGATTTACAATAGCCAATTTACCAATTTTATTGGACACTTGGATATGATTCACCTGAAAAACTGTAAATACCCAGTTGCCTAAACTAACTTTATGGTTAGTGCAGACAAATGGCCATTCTCAGGTGTGATTCATTTCATCATCTTAAACTGGATGGCTGAAGTAGGTGAAACTAATTCTACCCAAAAAGTACCTGTTTCTCTTTGTTTGCTAGGAAGTGGGGCAACATCACTAAATCAGCCACAAGACTATGTGGACTATGGTGACTTGAAACCCTTGGTGAGTCCCCCTGGAGTCTTAGTCCTGTACGTAGCTGCTCAGTTTCATCAGTTATACCTGAGCTGTAAGGTTTATGTGAATCGACCTTTTTCTTGCTTCCTGGAGTGCAGCAATTTTTAGAACAACGGGCACTAAAATTAGAAATATTTCAGTGATGCTTTTATAGTAGCCACATGCAGGAGGACTTGTTCGGTAGTAGTTTAACCTTCATAGTATCATAAAACAGCTGTAGAGCTGTGTTTGGTGTCAAGATGAAATAAATTTATAATAATGTTTACTTACCACATTTCACGAGTCTTACATAGAGCTATTTTTGACAGTAGCTTTTTTCCTGACTCCATAAGAAATCAGGGCTGGGAGTACTGGCCTCCAACCAAAAGCCCTGTTTTTTTTTTTTGGTTGTGTGTTTTTGTTTGGTTATTTTTTTTCTCGTTGTGCATAGCTGATCTGGATTAGTACCCTAAAAATGTGGTATATTGGCCCTTTTTCCATTTTAGGCAGTTTTAATCTGCTCTAGCACATCTCATCTTTCCTGGGTCTTGCAGCATAGCCACCCTTAGGAACCTGTTGGGTATCGATGGCTCATTGATTGCCCTGGTATTTTCATCCAGAGTCCCTTTTTAGCTGTTTTTGTTCCTTGTTAGATGTTTTTCTGCCCCAGGGCTCCAGCTTCAGGATTCATGTGATTTAAGGATAACTGAGAATTTTTAAGACAGTTCCTAGCTCTCTTTGTGGCAGAAGGGTTTGAAATAGTAATCTGACGACACAGAAATGCTCAGAAACTGGTAAACAAATGGAATCAAAGCCATTTTTACTCTCGTGATTTTTGTTGTAGGGTGGGGATGAATGATTCATTATGTCCTCTTTTTTCCTTCATTTTCTTAATGCTTGGAATTGGCAATATTGCATTGTAATAAGCCTCTAAAGATGTTCTCTATTAATATTATGACATCCAAACAGAAAGCCAAATCTTTTCTCTTTCACATGGGCTTAAAACCAGGAAAACAGCACTTGTGTACACACTGGTGGAACAGAATAAACAAACAGAAGATACTAAAGCTCCTGCAATGATCTATGCATTTGTCATTTCAGGTAAAACTAGGGATTCAGAATCCCAAATGCTGTCTGGCCCAACCTGTGTTTTGCTGATCTTGCTACCAGGTCAGGAAGGCTTGTGAGGCTGTATCAGCGTGGGGAAAAATTACTTTTGGTGGGCTGTTGAGAAAGGCAGTTTAAATTCTGGCAGCAAGAGATCTGGAAGGAGGTTCCCTTGATGCCTCTATTGCCTGGGGGGCAGAATTCATAAGCACTTGACCTCAGGCAAGTATGAAGGACCTCTCTGCACCCTATCCCTTCTCTTTGCAGCATCTTGAGCTTTATCCTGAATTTTTCCTCCCAAAAGAAGCAGTTTCCTAAGGAGTACACTGTTTTTTGTGGATCATGTGCCTGGGCACAGGATGGGATCCAAAAGGTGATTTAGAATTAGGAGAAAGTTTCACAGGATTTTTATTCCAGCTTGATCCTTCCCATTTTGCTGCAGCCTGTGTATAAACTTGCCTCATCAGGCCATGCTCGCCCTGCCACCTTCACACAGCTTGGTGGGGACTCAGCAGAGCTGCACAGGTTTCTTTGGGGACCACTCTTGGCCTCATACCTCAGCAGCTCCTTGCCAGATGCTAAAAGGTCAAAGTGGTGGCATCCCAGGCTCCCTCTAACCAGATTCAGATGTAAAAGGCAGTTTTGTGCTCATGTCAAATTAAAGAATAGTGTTTTATTGTTTTCATAGATTCAAAGTTTGTAAGGCCAGAAGAGGATATTCACATGACAGTAATTTTAGATGGCATGTGTGAGAGGCTTATCTTCCCAGACATCTCCAAAGGGAGGACAGAGTGAGGCTCCTGGACATGATCCCCTTTGCTATAGAGGAAAGAAGACAGGCCTGCAGAAGACAGGCTTAAATGAAATGCATGTCAGGAGGGAGTGGGAATGCCTTCCATTGGGATAAGCTAGTTCCCTCTCTTGCATAACACTGCTAATAGGATGTCCCTGGAATATTTATGGTTTGGAGTGGAACACATCTTTTACAAAGACATGTGGTCCAATTGAAAAAAATAAGGCAATTTCCAGACTCTCTAAAATAAACAGGAGATTCATCACATACAATAATGTTGCTCATGTCTTCCCTCCCTATTTTTCTTTCCCTAGTAAATACAAACATATTTTTCCTGGCCCTTTTTAAGCATTCCATTTTGTATTAAGGGTTTAAAGAAGAAACAGAGTGACCACACTACTTTAAAAACAGGCACTGGGTTTTTATGTTTGTGCAGACTGTGTATTAAACATCTAATATCCCAGAAGAGGCCAGCATCTTGCACAGTCATGCCTTTCCACCCCCAAAGCCTAAATTTAGCTCCAAAATCCAGATTTAAACTTAATTGTAAGTGGGCTGGAAAGTAAACATCTGCATTTTTCTGTTGCTGTTGGTATCCAGGAACAGGGGTGTGATGAGTATGCACTTGCTGGTCAATACTCATCACATCTGGGCTGGCATCAGTCTGAACCCCGACAGCTGTGACTTCAGGTGCTGTTTAGTAATACTGAAGTGGCCAGTGGTTCTATCCAGTGGCAGAAGCTTCACCCTGTGGGTATGGCTCCAGGAAGCTATGAATTATTATTACTTGTTATTTAGTGGTCAATAAACCAGATACAGAATGTGTTTGAATAAAACTGTATCTTTTTGACGGAAAGAGAGAGAGCTAACCTGGCTGCAGGTGCCTTCCTACTGAGAGCCAGTATCAATAGGCTTCCATGTATTCCAGAAGGAGCATAGATTAAGGTTATAGATAACTTTTTATAGAATCATAGAATGGTTTGAGTTGGAAGGGACCTTAAAGATCATCTAGTTCCAACCCCCCTGCCCTGGGCAGGGACACCTCCCACCAGACCAAGTTGCTCAAAGCCCCATCCAGCCTGGCCTTGAACCCCTCCAGGGATGGGGCAGTCACAATTTCTCTGGGCAACTTGTTCCAGTGTCTCACCACCCTCACAATAAATAATTTCTTTCTAGTATAATCTAAATCTCCCTCTTCCAATTTAAAACCCCTTGTCATGTCACTACACTTCCTGACAAGGACTCCCTCTCCGTCTCTCCTGTACCTCCCTTCAGATATTGGAAGGCCATTATAAGGTCTCCCTAGAGCCTTCTCTTCTCCAGGATGAACAACCCCAGCTCTCTCAGCCTGTCCTCATAGGGGAGGTGCTCCATCCCTCTGATCATCTTTGTGGCCCTCCGCTGGACCCGTTCCAACACATCTATGTCCTTCCTGTGTTGAGGACTCCAAAGTTGGACACAGTATTCCAGGTGGGGTCTCATGAATGCAGAGTAGAGAAATTTTCTGAGTATAATAGTGATAATGAGAAAGTTGTTGCCCGTCTCCCTTAAGAGCTTGGGCACACCGAAGCATTGTACAAGAGAGATCCTTTACTGCTGGGAGCAACTGCTCTGTCCTGGGACAGAAGAGCGTTCAGAGACATGAGAAGGCACCTTTGGGACTTGTGTTCCTTGTAACTGTTTTGCCACATTTAGCTGTACCCACGTAAGTATAACTGAGGCAGTTAAGAAATAATAATATTATGAGTGGACATAATTCTAATGGCAAACCATCCACTCCTGTGCCCCTCCTTCTCATGTGTGGGTTGTTAGTTAAATTTAAAAAAGCCAATTTGTTTGGTGGCAGTATGTGACATGTCACCCTATGTGGCCAAGCGGTAGAGAGTACAGCACAGTTGAAGTCCCTGGTGGCTTAGCTCTTTCATTTGGGTGCTTTCAATCACAACTTTTGGGTCACTGCTGTTGACAAAATGGAAACTATCATCTTTGCAAAGGTAAGTTGAAGTAATATAGGTGAAGATTTCTGCTGCTGTCCCTATCCCTATAGCTGTGGCTTTGACTTCTGAGTGCTCAGGATCCTGGGGTGAGTACATGCAACCTTGTGTAAACTGGGTTATTCCCGACTGTGTACTGGAAAATGAGCAAAAACTATTAAGGAGCAGAAAATAATAGTCTCTGGTGGGGCCAGAAGAGCTGCCGTGTTGCCAGAGGAGCTGGGAGCTCTTGCTGTTCGTGAAGCAGAGAAGGGGTGGGTTGGTGGTGGGTGGACGGGGTATCTCCCTGCAGGATCCGCGTGGTGAGGCACTGGGCTAGGACAGCAGCCAGCCCAAGTGTCCATTGAGCTGTGCTCAGGTCACGCTGCTGGGTGGGTTTGATAAAAGAGGTGACTCGAAATGAAGGCTAGAAGGGGATGGGTGCCCCGGTGGGGGGAGGAGAAGAATTAGGAAAAGGATAGAAAAGAGCGTGTTTTAAGTAACCATCTAATTTGGGGTCTTTATCAATGACATTTTGACTCTATCTCTCTCCCAGTGGGGTGTCTGTCTCTGTGTGGGAATGTTACTTTTTCTGGCCTTTTTTTGGCTTTCTCTTGCCCTCTCTGTTTCCCTCTCTTTCCCCTCTCATGTCATTTCATCTTCATGCATCTTCTTCCTGACTGCATTTCCCAAATCCTGTTTCACTCTGATGTCTTCCTCCCATCCCCCCTGCCAGAAGGATCACCAGAGGAGAAAGCAACCTTTGTTGCTCCAATCTCTTGCTAGTTTTTCCAGGTAAGTCCCTGGGAAGGTTTAGTTAGCAGAATCTGTGAACCAGGGAGCTTGCCTCTCCCAGTTATTGTTTTAGTCTTCTGAAGAAGATATTTCTGAATTCTTTCCTCCCCCACTGGAAATAAACTTTTCCTTTGTTTGAATGATCAATTTGCATCTGGTATGTGATGGACTGTTTTGGCTTGATGTGTTCAGCAGAGCTGGCTGAAGGCTTCTCAGCCATGCAGGCAAAGCAGCCAAAATTTGATGTGTTGCCCTATATATAAGGGCATGGGCCAGGTGTCTTCCTGAGATTAGAAGGGAAGATATTGGGGGAGAGACTCTGGCTCGGTGTCATGACTGTTGGGGGGGATGGGGAGGGGAACGTGCCTGTATGAGAGAGCCAGAGAGACCTTCCCTTTTTCCACAGCAGGGTCTGTAGCTTCCAGACTGGTGTTCTAGAGCTCTGGCAGAGGGACTAGAGGCACTGGTTCTCGTGGTCATTTTGCTGTGTCTGGTTGCCTGCTGCTCTGAACAACTGTTCCTTTCCCAGTAGCTTAAACTGGTCCTGCTCTTCATTCCCTCTATGTTTGTTACCTACTGCTTCAGGATGACACAGAGATAGAAATGCAAGAATATTTATTGATAAGCCCATAGGAGCCTTGTGTACCAGCAAAATATTTGTAGCTTGAAAATGTCTGGGCATGAGTGGGTACAGAGGGAGTGCTTTTCCAGTTTAGTGAACCATTTGTAGTTTTAAGTGTCATGTTATGCAAGAACCTGTCATCACTTTTTGTGTCATGGGCTCTCCGGCAATGTTTTCCATGTGCAAGACTGACGCTCTCACACTCCTTTTCCGCCTTGTTTCACAGAAAACTGCATTAATTGTCCTTTGCCTTCTCAGGCTGTCAGTGCCTCGACACAGGCTCAGGTCTTCATCCTTTCTACCCTAGGACAGAGAATAAACAATTTGCAGCCAAACTTCAGCACAAAAGTTGAGTAACTCTAAAAATACGGTTTTCTGAAGAGGACCAATAGATTAATTGGTTGGTTTAGCCACTTGATTTTAAAACTTCCTTTATAAGGCACCCTCCTGTGGCGGCGGAAGAAAGGAAGGAGAATCTCCGGTGGTCGTGATTCACGCGTTTATTGTCATCTGTGTTTTATTGGGACTTTTTCAAAGGTGGAAAAGGCATGGCTAAATTCCATCAGGGATTCCCCCGATCCGCTCGACCTCGGACCTTCTGGTCTGCTGCCTCTTGTCTTTGGTGCCTCTCTTAATCTCTTGAGTTCGGGTTTCGGCAGGGGGTCCCGCAGCAGCAGAGCGGGGCGGGGTGCGGGTGTGCGGGGCGGTTCCTGGGGGAGCAGTGCCATCTGCTGAGAGCGGGGAGCACAGCCCCGGAGCTGCTGCTGCTCGGTGGCTTGATAAACACTCTTTGTTTTGTGTTTACTTGAGGTTTGGGATTCGAGCTGCTCTGGTGCAGTTCTCGGGATTAGAGGTATTTTACAATCAAAAAGTTCCCGCCTGTTGATGCGGGTGAAATCTGCTCCGGGGAGCCACTAGGCTGTTGAGAAACCATCACCTGCTCTGTTCTTTGTCTCTCACTAACAAAGCAGCCCCGTTTTAGTTGAGGTATGCAATTTTCTCTTTCCAAACAAATATATTTAAAAATCGAATTTAAAAAAATGGAGCCTTGCTGCTTGGTTAAAGGATTAATAAAGTACTCAGCTTGGGCTGGGGCCGTAGGAAAAATGCCCTCAAGATCCGATGTGGTGCAGGAAATAAAAATCCAACTTAGAATCATAGAGTCATAGAATAGTTAGAATTCAAAGGGACCTTAAAGGTCATCTAGTTCCAACCCCCCTGCCCTGGGCAGGGATACCTCCCACCAGAGCAGGTTGCTCAAAGGCCCATCCAGCCTGGCCTTGAACCCCTCCAGGGATGGGGCATCTGGTGCCTTCTGATCTCAGAGGGTGTGAGCACCAGATCACAGAATCACAGGATCTTTGTGGTTGGAAGGGACCTTTGAGATCATCAAGTCCGAGATCTACTCTGGCTGTTGCTCTGCTGGAAAATGCAGCAAGTTGTTTGGTTGTTTTTTTTTTACAAAAAACAGGAATCTCAAAACTTTCCACTGTAAAAATCTCTCCACAACAAATCTGCGCGTCTTGAGTCACGCAGGACTTGCTTTGTCTGTACTCCTCTCCAGAAACACCAGGGTCCTGCAGGATGGGGGACCTCCTCGTCCTCAGGGGATACTGGCTGCCTGGAGATCAATAGATGGCACAGGGATGTGACCATATATGAGCCACACCGGTTTCTCCAGCCATACCTCCTGTGGTGCCCTGTGCTCAAGTAGCTGTTGGGTGGCATGACCATGCCAATGAGAAATCTCATCTGTGGTGTCCTGCCCTTACCCTGACTTGTTTCTCTGTTTCAGATATGGAGACGAGAAGAGCAGAAGCCCTCTTCAATGACAGTAAGTGAGGGCTTTTTAAGCCTGGGAAATCCCTGATTGTTTTAATTAGCATTCATAATCTCTCAGCACGCTTCCTGGTCCTTAACAGCCTTTTCTCATCCTCCTGTCTAACAAATGTGACCTTGTACTTCACACAGATGAGCTCTATGTTTAGAAATTGATCTCAGCCCCAAGGAAGCCTTTTTTATTAGTGTCTTATGGGATATTTAGGAAGACTGGCTTGAGTGATGGGGTGAAAATCCCGTCTGGCCTACACCGACTGAGTTTCTTGCTCTG
>BJBW01009091.1:0-22255 GCA_004320125.1 Scolopax mira
CCTTTGCTGTGAGGGTGGTGAGACACTGGAAGAGGTTGCCCAGAGAAGCTGTGGCTGCCCCATCCCTGGAGGGGTTCAAGGCCAGGCTGGATGGGGCTTGGAGCAACCTGGTGTGGTGGGAGGTGTCCCTGCCCAGGGCAGGGGGGTTGGAACTCCATGATCTTTAAGGTCCCTTCCAAGTCTAACTATTCTATCATTCTATGAAGATCTTACAGTAAATATAAACACAGGGGCTATGGAGACACCAGGGTGCTGTGTGCTGTGGGTGCTTTGTGTGACCGGTGCCTGCCCAGCAGCAGAGCGGTTCCCCGACCCCAGCAGTGTCCTGGGACCATCCCCATGGCCTGATGAACTGATGCCCAAATCACCCTCAAATCCTCTGCAGATCAACCAGGGAACTGATCCATTACACCAGAGCTGATAAAGGGGCTGGGATTTAATGTTACATCAGATATGCCTAAGGAAAATAACTTGTATTTTAAAATATCAGCTATCTTGAACTTCCCTTTTTTTTTTTTTTTTTAAATGATACAGAAAAATGCTGCAGACAGGAGCTCTATTTTTATTCTTGCTGGAAAATTATGAATATGCTTTAAATTTATCCTAGGGTGGAGATGGTGTTAGAATTGCATGAGTTCACAAGCAGCTCGTTTGGTCACGCGAGCACAGCAGGATGTGCTGGCACGGGATGGTGTGGGAACACATGTCCCCACCACAGCTCCCAGCTCTGGGTGTCAGTGGGACTGATGGGTTTCCACCAGAGGATGGCACATGGCACGAGAGGAGTTAAGCAGCTGTAACAGTCCAAGTGATGCAAATTAACCCTTCCAGCAACTCATCTGATGAAGGAAACGTTTCGTTTCCATCCTGCCACCGACACTGTATGTAGAAAGCTAAATAAAAATTAAAAATAAAAAAAAAAAAGACTCCATTTGGAAAACATCAAGCTGAGATTTGTGCTTGATAAGCTACAGCTTGACTTCACTTGTGCGTGTGTGTATACATGCGATATGTCATGTTAATAAGTGATAATTTGGTTGCCACCTGGCTCCTGCTCCACGGTCCATCCCAGCCATCACCCTGCACTCGGGGTTACAGCAACCCACAGCAGCAGCAAACCATCAAACCTCGTGCCTGGAAACAGTAAAACCAAAATCCATGTTCACCATCCCATTAGAAACCTGCCCCTGGTATGAGCACTTGTCACGCTCTCAGCTGTTGGGATTGATGAATTACTCCCCTGGTTAATTATCAGATTTAATGAAAAAGAGCAGGGACAGTCACCCATTTAGTTTCTGTGCACTGGGATTCTTGAATCACAGATTTGGGGTAGGAAGGGACCTCTGGAGACCATCCAGTGCAACCCTCTACCAGAGCAGGTCCACGCAGAGCAGATCCCACAGGAACATGTTCAGTTGGGTTTGAATGTCTCCAGAGAAGGAGACTCCACCACCTCTCTGGGCAGCCTCTGCCAGGGCTCTGACACCCTCAAAGTGAAGAAGTTCCTCCTCATGTTTAGGTGGAACTTCTTATGATCGAGTTTGTGCCCATTTCCTCTTGTCCTGTCCCTGGGCACCACTGAAAAAAGCCTGGCCCCATCCTCCTGACTCCTACCCTTTAAGTATTTATAGGTGTTGATCAGATCCCCCCTCAGCCTTCTCTTCTCCAAACTAAAAAGCCCCAAATCCCTCAGCCTTTCCTCTTAAGAGAGATGTTGTAGGCCACTGGAGCACTGAACATTGGGAACAAACTGGGGGCTCTAAGTGGTCCCCAACTCAGCGCCAGGAATCGCTTTGCTATTTCAGCCCAGTGCCAAGACTGGAGATAATAAAGTTAAACCCAAGCTTAGGATTTCCAGTTGCAACAAAGAGCTGGGGATTTTAACAGTCCAGACCAAGGCAATTTCACAGTAATATATGAAACATGTAGCCTTTTTTTGGGGGAAGCAAAACCTCCTCACACATTCAATGAAATGAAAATATTTCCAAATAGCTGTGGTTTGTTTTTTTCACATCCTCGTCTTCTCCCTCTCTTTTTAAAAATAGCACAGCACCTCCACTAGGATCAGAAGCAACTTCCAAAAAAACGAAACGCTGCCGCTATTCCCATGCAACTTTCCCAAAAATAGAAAAAAAAACAAAAAAAAAGGAACAAAAAGAAGAAAGAAAATATGTAGTGCTACATGGTTTTTAGAAGTGTGTCTGGAAAACAATTTGATTCTGTTCCTACAATAAAGTTTAATGTTTTGGATGCAATCACCACAAATTACGAAGCTTTGGCAAGCTCCCCCCTTCGAACATATGGAAATTTTATCTGTCAAACTTTGCTTTTCTTCGCTTACTGCCTCCTAATACATTTTTATAACTGCCTCACCAGCCAGTATGATTTCACTACAGACTGAGATCCAAAGCGACGTAAACCTACTTTTTTTCTTCCAGTGGGGGGCCTGGGTATTTGGTAAAAATTCCAGCTGGGCTGCAACAGGTCGTGCTTGTGATGCTGAGTGAAAACCCCCCCTCTAGCTCCTGATCTTCACTGAGGATGGGGGGAACTTGCTCAAAAAAAACAAACCAAAACAGGGAAAAGTTTAACAAAACCCCCCTCTCCCCACATACAGGGGAGAACACGCTGGTGTCATGACATGGCAATGACCAGAAAAAGTCCCAAATGAGCTTTCTCAGCCATTTACTCACCTGTGCAATGACAAATGATGGGGATGAAGCATTAACCTGCTGCAGATCTTGGTGATGGCTTGAGGATGCCACCAAAGATCATGGTCACATTAAAAGGGGGATGGAAGTTATGGGAGGAGATGGGGGGGACTGAAACCCCAAGGATGTGGGGTGAAAGCAGCTGGAGCTGCCTGGAATTAAACAAAATACTAAAATGTCGGCCCTGGCACCTCTTCTCATTGCTAACGGCATTTTTTGTGGAATTTGCCAGGAAGAACCACAAAAATTTCCCCTCTCAAAAGGCCTTTCAGAAGTCAAAGGGCTGTTCAATAGCGGCATTGTGAGTGGCCCTAAGAGGGACACGTGGGGATGGTGGCCCCATGGGCTGCGCTGGGCTCCTGCCCTGGGGGTGCGCTGCACGCTGCCAAGGGGGGCTCTAATCCTTGAGCCCCCATCAAAAATCCATCAAAAATTCTCATTTTTTAAGAAACTATCCAAGTATTAGCCCTGCAGTGCTCAGAAACTAACCGAGGGTGGGGAGGGGAACAGCCAGGGAGAGGAATTTGGGCACCTTCTGCAGGAATATTCCTGTGTGATACAGGGGTGGATGCATGTGGGGAGGAATAACCCCCTGCACCAGTACAGGCTGGGGGTGACCTGCTGGAAAGTAGCTCTGCAGAGAGGGACCTGGGAGTCCTGGTGGACAACGTGTTGCCCAGGAATCAGCAATGGGCCCTGGTGGCCAAGAAGGCAAATGGTCTCCTGGGGTCATTAAGAAGAGCGTGGCTGCAGGTGGAAGGAGGTCATCCTGCCCCTCTGCTCTGCCCTGGGGAGNNCCTGGGGAGGCCACAGCTGGAGCACTGGGACCAGTTCTGGGCCCCCCAGCTCCAGAAGGACAGGGAACTGCTGGAGAGGGGACAGTGGAGGTGATGAAGATGATGAGGGAGCATCTCTGCTCAGGAAAGGCTGAGGGATCTGGGTCTGTTCACCTGGAGAAGTGCAAACTGAGAGGGGACCTCATCAATGCTGAGCAATAGCTAAATGGTGGGGGACAAGAAAATGTGGCCAGACTCTTCTCAGTGGTGCCCAGGGACAAGACAAGGGGCAACAGGCACAAAGTGGAACACAGAAAGTTCAATCTCAACATGAGGAGAAACTTCTTCACTTTGAGGGTGGCAGAGCCCTGGCAGAGGTGGTGGAGTCTCCTTCTCTGGAGACATTCAAACCCCACCTGGACGTGTTCCTGTGCAACTGATCTGGGTGGCCCTGCTCTGGCAGAGGGTTGGACTGGATGATCTCCAGAGGTCCCTTCCAACCCCATGTCATTTTGTGATAATTCATCTGAAACACAGTTCAAGGCTCCAACATGTTAAAGCACAGACTCTTCTGAACAGCACATCTACAGAACATCAGGGAGGGCTGGGGCAGGGTGTGAGAACCTCTTTAACATCAGCAGTGTCTGCAGAGCTGAGATGGGGATCCATCTTCACACCATGGCTCCATACAGTGTGTGTAACCCCAAATGCTACACCAACTGCCCTTCTCTGATCATGGAGCAGCAGGGCACCAGCCAGCCAGCACCACTGGACAGAAGAAGTACTTAGCCTGAAACTTCATTAATTTTCTCTCCCCTCCGAGTTGGCCATGTCTCCGAGGATGCTAGAAATAATGGAGGCTGGTTCACATCCTCCTGGAGAGGCGCTGCTTGATACCCACAGGTAAACCAGCCCTGCTCCAGCATTTTCACAAGGCCATGGATGATACAGCTGCAGTACAAGCTCCCACCCCGGAGAACCTGGAGGCTCCAGCATGTTCCTACCTCGCAGGTCCTGCTGGGTGCGGGCGCCGGCCACGCTCTGCCGCGGCATCCGGAGGGAGGTCCTCAGGGGAGTGTGTCGCTGCTCATCCAGGTACGCCAGGTCCTCTAAGTGGGCTGAGCTGGTGGCTGCCATGAGAAGAGAAACAACATCACACCAAGCTTTCACATCTCCTTTCTGGTTAATGGGTTAATGCGTTTTTCCTTTTTTAAGCAAAGTACAGAGTTGGGACTACATGGAATCCATACAGCTGAAACGAACCAATTCTAATTTCCCCCAGCAAAGATGAGTTTTGGTAACTTTTTCTCGTGCCCCATTGGTATTTGCTTTGGCTTGGTCTCCTGCTGATGTTCACAAATACGACAGACACATGGAAACTGGAGAAATGCAGTCTCTCATCTAAGTTCTCCCCATTACAAAACTCACCCCACGGCGTGTGTGCAAAGCTTGGCAGGGACAGGTGACACCATTGTGCATTTTATGCTGCAGTCCACATTGTCCTCTTCAACTCTTTTAGAGTTACTTAGTTTGGATATTAACATTTATCTGTTCATAAAGCCAGAATTAATGGCAGAAAAATTAAACTTTCAGCAGACCAGCAGAAACGCACGAATAAATGAGGAAAATGTTATCTGAACTAAAGAAGATAACTTTACTATTCCAATGTTACTTGCTCGTGGGAGAATTTAGTTTTCTTTACAATGCCAGATTAAATAGACATAATTTATTGCTCTCTGCTGAGCAGAGATGGGGACCACCATTACTTGAATGGTTGGAGGAGAACCTTTCTCTCTGTCTTGGAAGCTGGCAGATAATACAGGGCAAGTTCATTTTTTATTCAATTTTTCAACTGAATTCAAATTTTCAACCTCCCAATGAGTGGGATACTCCTGAGATAGAGCCACCGGCAGCGACCCTCAGGGAAATACAGGAAAATAAGAGACATCACCAAGAAGCAGGAAGGGTACAACCAGCCTGATTTGGAAGGAATTTTTATCCAAGCCCTGTGGCCTTAAGCATCACCTCACGCACGGCATCTTCCTACCAAGACATGACGTTTATAACGACCATTTCAGGAATCACTTTTTAAACGGTGCTTTTTCCCCAACCGCCCGATAATTACAAATATTTTTAAAATTGGATTTCACGATGGGAGCTGCAGGCTTCAGTGGGAAATGTCTCCAGACCGTATCAGAGGGGAATGACCAGAGTTAACACTGGCCACAAAGTTGCATCAATCAGTACAAGTAATTTTTTTTTTTTTTTGGTATAAGTGATGATTGAAAGATAGGAGAAAACATAGTTCAAAAAAACCTGCCAAATTGTTCCACTTCCATCTGAATTTACCCTCTATTTTGCATGTAGAACCCTATTTAGCCAAGTAATTTGCAGAATATTATAAAACAAAGGAATGAAAACTCCACTGCATGAAATAATCTTCCTAAATATAAAGAGAAAACTTAAAAATAGTCTTTGCAGATCACCAGCTCTGTTCTTGTTCTGATAAGCATTTCCAAAATCCAGATTAAACATTTATTAATGCAAATCACGCTGCGCAATATTCACCCGCTCAATACTCTATATCCAATAGTGCTTTTTTTTTTTTCTCTCTTTAGTTTTTGGTCAATCATCACAACAATATTATTATTTTAAATTGAACTAATTAATTAAATAACTTCTTCAAAGACTGCCTGCGAAGCTGACATTAATTCTTTGCTGTGAGATGGATAAATATTTTGATAGAGCTCTGTAGAGTAGCCCATGGTGCTGGACTGTCCCTTCTCCCTTCCTGCCACCCAGTACAAGGTACAAAAATTGAACAAAATTGAAAGGCAGAAAATTTCCAAACTAAAAGAAACACTTTTTTTCCACAGAATGCCTAAGGATCATGTAAAAGTCTTTACACAACTATGCTGCAGTCAAAAACTAAGCAAGATTCAGAGATTGTACCAAGGGGTGGGGAGAAGGGGCTTAAATTTGGCAGCAATTTTAAATGCTGTTCTTCAAATTGCCTGAACTCTCTATACAAATTTTAAGGAAAAAAAAAAAAAAAAGACAGAGAGAGTGGACAAAAACTAAAAAAACAGAGTGAGGAAAAAAAGAAGATAAACCCATCAAAGTCTGTTTTTGGAAGTCCTTCATGCTCTTTTGCTCTTGTAAAGTTGATTAAATGTTCAGTGTGAAGGAGCAGATTAGAACTGAAATGCTGCAATTAGAAAGCTGGGGCTGCAGCCTGGATGCAAGTTATTCCCTGTAAGCAGTCAATCACTGCAGCCCACTCCCAGCATCACCAGTGTCCACAGGTCTCACTCCCACTTGGGTGGTACAGGCCAGTCAAATGTGCCTTTTGCATAAAAACGTGTGCAATTTAAGTCCACTTAAAGTGTAACTGAGCCAGAGGATCTGCAGTGGAAGAGCAGATGTAGTTGCAGCAACCAGAGGCAGACCCAAAGTGTCCTGGGGGTATCCAGTCCAGGGAGACATCATCATCATCATCATCATCATCATCGTCATCGTCATCGTCATCTACAGCCGCAGCCAAGGGGACGCACAGGGCAGTCAGCCCGAGCTGCCACATCCATCCCACATTTTGCCAGGGGTTATTTTTGTGGCTGTTGGTACAACTATCCTCCTGCCTTTCCCCAGGCCCATGAACTGAGATTTATCTTCCTGATTTAGAGTCCAGGAATAATTAAAGAGATCTGAGGCCAGAGGAACTAGAAATAATTTTTTTTTTCCCTGATAATATCCTTCGGTACTTCAAAAAATTATGCAAGATCAATTTATCTGAGACAATTTAATATGAAACCATCGAAAGCTTCCCCTCAGTTCTGAACCTGATCCCACGTAATAAGACACACACACACACACAGACACACACACACACAGACACACACACACACACACAGTGACTGCAGATAAAACCCGGGGGAGGAAAGAAAAGCACCTCCTCAAAACTAATATTTGCATAATGCAGGGGAAAATCTCCCAAGGAGATGGCAAACAAATAGTGGAGGATAATTCAGTTTCAATGTAGTGTTTGATCAACAAACGCAGAAAGACCTGACTCCAAACTGGTGTTTGGCAGCTCAGGGAAGGGGGGGCTTGGCCGTTGGGTCTCCTGGGGGAGATGGGGACAAGGGGGGGGGCTCCTGCTCTCATCCAAGTCAAGGGGTTCAGCTTCCCATGGCTGATGCACGGATCACATTGAGTTATTACAAGGAATTCTCCGTGCACCCCAAATTCAGATTCTTTACAGCTGCATTAATAAATATCCTTCAGATTTAATGACTTAGCTTTGAGCTGGATATCTGGTCTAAGTCAGCAAGAAACAGTCAAAGTTCAAGTTTTGGGATTTATTGGAAGCATCGTCGTTTCATCACTCTCCTTGGAATAGTTCATATGAAGAGCTGCATCTCATTCAGAGTTTATCCATACCCCATAAGGACAGTAAAAAGAGATAAAAGGTGCACATTTTTGTACAGTGCTCATTGCAGGGCATGGGGAGAAGCACGTGCTCCACGGCAGATCCCACCAGAGCTTCCTTCCCCCCCGTTGCGCTGCATTTTGTTTTATCCCACATTTCTCTCTCTGCTATTTTCGTATCAATTCTCTTCCCTCGGGCAGAGCTACAGGTATTCTTCAAAAGCTTCTGCTCTGCTTTCCACCTGGTGGTCTCCAGCAGGTCTCACCACGGTGTCCCGTCTCTCAGGTTGGTGAATCCACACCAGATCAACCCCCCTCACCCTTTTTATGTGACCTTTCCCAGACTCCTCCAGGGAAACCGTGGGACAGAGAGAAATATGAGCCTATTTCATAAGAAACCCATTTTTATCACCACTCTTTTCCAAACACTTTCATCCCCTGCTCAAACACTGCTCCTTGTATTTTTCTGACCTGCAGAGAGAGAGGTATTTGCTTTCCTGAACGTCACACTTCACAAGTCACATTTTATAACCCTTCTTGTACTATTTAGCTTGGTTTTTTCCCCCCATGTGGTGCAGGCAGAGGCAGGTGAGTCCATCAGACCCCCAGATCCCTGCCAGAAACACCCTCCAAGGACCAGTTGCCAGATCCGGGGATACAGGATGCTCCACGAGAACCACTGCTCACTCTGTTCCCAAAAAGACATCATTTACAGGCATTTATGCAAACCCTCCTCTCACCTTCAAAGATACACTTTTCTAATAGATAAAGAAGTTAAAGTTAATAACAGATTTGCTGCTATTTTATCATAGCATCACCATTGCCTGGTTAGAACTGGAAGGGACTCATCTATTCCACCCCCCCTGCCAAGAGGAAAAAGAGAGGAGCTGGGATTATATGAGGGCATTTTAATTCTCTATTAACATTTAAACAGACCTTATAAACCAACTGCATGTAGTCTAAATAACTCCAGATTTCACGTTTCATTTCACGGGTAATGGAAATAGGACGAGGCCTTCATTGTGTAGATGAAATGTGAACTTTCCCAAGAAATTTGCCTTCATTCAATAACTCTGAATGCCCAGCTCCTGGGCCAAGTGCCTTCTGATGGAGTATGTAACATGAATTATTGGGTGTATTTGCCTGGGATGGGGTAGGGAGAAAATGCAGTTGAAGCTTTCAGTTTTTGGGAAAAACAAAACAGCAAAGTGAATGGGTTCACATGGGGCTGAACTGTAAATGTGAGTTTTAAAGAATTATTGGAAGACCCGGGATTATTTTTATAGGGTTTTTTCTTGGATCATAACCTCTCAAAAATTGCAGCCCTCTTGTTTTGAAGCATGGACCATCTCTCCCAACAGGTAAAAAATTCTGCACTGCACGGAAGTAAAGAACGCTTTTTTCTTTTATTTTTAAACTTTTGGGGAGTGTTTTGGAAGAAATTTGCTATCAACTCCTGCCTCTTTTCCTGAACCTGTCACTCAAATCACTGCTGAGGACGCTCGTTACCTCGGCTCCAATTCTTTCTTCCTTTCCATTTCCTGCCTGCCTTTGTTGTTTTTTTTTAAAAGCTTCAAGATTTGGGGTTTCAGTTAGAACTGGTGATTACTGGGTTATGCTTTCTGAAAGCCACACAGCAAGAAAAATTGCTGTTAATACTGGAAGAATGAAGCAAGGCCTCTTTGTACGCCTTTGTAAGCCATTTTCAGGAGAGGTAACTTCCCAGCACTCCCTGGTCTCAACCACGTAGGAAGGGAATGTCCTTAATTAGAACAAAGAGAATTTTTAATTTGCTTTCTTGTGGGTGTCTCCCCCCATTAAATTAATACGGTTCAATATAGAATTGGTTAAACAAAAGACAAAGGCCTATTAATGGATTTGAGTTGTAACACTGAGGTTAACAGAAAATATAATCACTTCCCTGGGTGCAAATTATTTAAAGTACCACCTTAAAAGCCTGAAATGTTATTTTTTTTGCGGTGTTAATCTGGTAATACTCTATGTTCTACAGAGTTGGGGGTGGAGTTTACCCAAGCAGAGTGAATTTTTAAAGAAGTGTAAGTATAAACTTGATTTTTACAACTCTTTCCCCATGAATACGATCATGGTGTAGATGAAGTTGTCTCAGATGACTGAAGTCAGTAAGATCACAAGAATTTACTCCAATTTAGAGCCTCAAGAGGGGTTTAACAAAAGCAGCAGAAGAGCAAGGAAACCTGCCTGTGCCCAAGCAGAAGTGCTGGGACCTCTCAAATGGAGCCAGTACAGGAATTTACTTCCAACAAAACACCACATTTCCCCTTATTTTCACGTCCAATGTGGCTGAACAGTTACGGTAAAGCTCTTCAGAAACTTCAGCCACCTGACCTTAACACTCTGAATCCAAAGTAACTTTGGTGAAATTATGAACTCCTAAATACATGTCATTAAAAATCTTTAAATCCGGGTAAATCTTCTCCAATTCCAAGAGACCAGGAGAAACCAAGGCCAAAACCCAGTAAGGGCTCCCATTCCTCGCGGCTGCCCGGAGCGGGATCCGGTTCACTTGCCCAGATGAAAGCTCTACAACCCTTTCATTCCAGCTGATTTTATGCAGTTTAGCTGATGAAAATCCCAATTTCTCAGGCTGTGCTGTGGCAACAAGCGTTCCCTCCAAAGATAAGAGGAGTACGTGGAGGGATCCACTTCTCTTTTCGAATGGATGGGGACTTTAGAAGTAAAACGGCAGAAATATTATAATCTAGAAAATATCAAAAATATCTGCAGGTTGTTAAAAACCCTGGGAATTCACAGAATTCCAGCGAGATGTAACTAAAAACTGCTGAAAGAATATTCAGCTCCACCGACCTGTGAGGAAAAAAAAAAAAAAAAGTGCAAGAGAAGAGAATCAAGAAGATTTTTAAAAGATTCCCTACGGAGATCAAAAATACCTCTTCTTATCAAAAGACAAAAAAAAGCCAATGTGAGGCCAGGCTGGGCTCCTCTCTGTGCCCTGAGATCCAGTGTGCCAAGGGGGCACGGAACCAACCTCAGGGACTGAATTGCATTTTTACCCTTGAAAACGTTCGATTGAAATTGGAAGGTGGAACGGGCTCAGCTGCCCCGTTGACTTTACAAGGACTGGCTCTGAAGAGGGATGGCACTAATTTACATTTAACTGAGAGATGTTAATGTGGGAAATTAGGAGAAAAGAACCAGCAGGTTTGGTCCATGAATTTCCTTAGGGTTTTTTTTTTTTTTTTTAGCCTGCACTTTTTTTTTAGTGCAGAGGGACTATGCTCACATTATGCCTAATTTTCTTCTAATTTATGATTAAAAAATTGCACCCTCAGAAAGTTTGCTGACGACACCAAGCTGTGTGGTGCAGTTGACAGGCTGGAGGGAAGGGATGGCATCCAGAGGGACCTGGACAGGCTGGTGAAGGGATGTGTTACACAGCAGTGATTGCTGTTTGTGAGCCTGCTACAAGAAAGAACATTTTTGTGCCATTTTGGAAGATATTAAAATCTTTAAAAAAAAAAAAAAGAAGAAAAAAGTAGGAAAAAAAATCAGAGCCACAAGGTGTAAGGGCTACCATGCTCTGGTTCCCAAGAATAGACTGTTTGTATATAAATTCAACTTTGGAAAGTTGAATTTGGAATTCCTCAGCATTTGGAAAAAAAGAAAAGAAAAAAAAAGACAAAACCAGTCTCTTTTAATAAAGCTGCAGTTTCATGATTACCTTAAAACGTGGAGTACCACTAAAAGAAAGGGAACTTTCTGCCCCGCTCCCAGCCACGCTGTGTCTCCAGGCTAATGAACCTGTGGCTCAAAATTAATACACATATTTTCTGGAGGACGAATTTTCTTTGGGATTAATCTGCTGGTCTGGTTTATCAAAGGGTTGCCCGACCCGCAGCACTGGAGCTGGCAGAGGCAGCAGGATTAACTCTTTGGGCAACAGCATGTTTTACAGATAGGCTTAAGTCAACCATGAAACTCCACTGGGGCTCCAAGCAGACAGATAACAGGGTTAAACAGCCTGGGAAAAAAATACCCATAAAAATCTATTACCCAGAAAACAGAATCTTCTGGGGTTATAAACTCATAGGAGACAACAGGTTATCATTCAGTGATAAAAGGTCAAGCCAAATCTTCTGTTATTGTCCTACCAGAGATACTACCACAGTGATTTATCCTGGGATATGAACTGTGTTAGAGGATGTATTACTCAAAAGCAGCAAAATCCCCACCAAGAAAAAACAAAACTATTCTTGCAGAATAGTTCTCTCTTGGCACAGGATTTGCCTCTAAACGCATCAGGCAAGAGACTTCCAAAGTCAATTAAACCAAGACACACACATATATATATTTATGGTACCCGGCCTACCCTGATTTCTTTAGAAAGTGTTTATGCAGTGTCATTTATAAAAAATGAACCTCAAGTAACGAGGCCCTGCAAGTGGAGTTTCCCACTTTTTTCCTATCACCCTCTTTCCATTCTGAATTCCCAGACTTTTAGGCTTTCAGGTTTATGGAGCACGTGGCCCTGTAACTCCAACGCTCGGGGTGCCCAGGTTATAGCATCTCTAATGAGAGAGTAGAACTCTCATTTCTATGTGGTATTTGGGACGGTGACTGTCCAAAGTGGGATTAAAAAGCAAATCCAATCCAGTTACACAACAGCCAGGGCTGCCCAGAGAGTCTGTTTGAAGAGACAATATCCCAGCCCGCACCCTCTGGAGCACTGACCCCACTGGGCCCCACAGGGGCTCCCCAAAAAGACAAAGACTGCATTTCTCCATGTGTCTGTACAGACAGACCGACCACCTCAACAGAACATTTAACCCCAGAGAAGTTACCCAGCCAGGAAAAAATACAGGGCAGCTAGGCAAAGCAGAGTAATTCCCGGAAAGAAGCTTTACAGCAAAGCTTTAGTATTTTTAATCCCATCTCTCATTTCTGTCCCTGCTGTTCCCAACTTCAGGGGGGAAACTCAGCAGGTTGTTAAAAGACACGGGTAAGATGTGTCACAGCATCATTTAGGAATTTTTTTAACAGCAGACATGAAATTAAATGAAGCAAATGGGGATGTTATGCCAAAACAAAACATTTCTGTCATTAATTAGCAAATACCAAAGCAGCACGTGCACAGGGGGGTGCTACGATGGTTGGGGCAAAGTCCATCAGGAGAGACAGGATCCACCACAACCTCTCTGGCCAGAGAAAGCATCTCAACTCCCTTAACTCCAAAGCTCTTAAGAATTTCAGAGAAGATCAGACACTCGATTTTAGTCATAATGAACCTTTTGAAAGAGTAGAAATGCCCATAATGCCTTGGAATGCCTTGGAAACCCTAGATTATTTGCATTGTAATAAGAGCAAAGAATCTTTTTTATTCTCCAATTATTTATAGTTGTAAAATTTTGTAAAAAAGTGACCACAGACTGGTGAAATAAGCATTAAACATCATCAGAACCAGTTCTACCCACAGAAATTTTCCACTTAGAAGCAGTAAATCAAATGAAAGGACAATTTGCGTCACGCTTAACGATGATGACTACCGAAAGGAGATTGCTCTTCAGATAATGGGAACATGGACAAGGCTGTGACACACATGCACCGTGTCTTGCTCTCACCCAAAGGCAGAAAATGCTTATTTCTTACCTGCTACTGAATTTGGCCGTGGCATAAGGTAAAGAGGAATGGACTGAACTGACTGGGACAAGACTGTCTCCAGGTTCCTCTCCGGGATCTTGTTGAGGCTGTAGGTGGACGCCGTCATGTTCTCATCCACGCGGTACAAGCAGGAGTCCATGCTGGATTTCTGGGACTGCCAAGGCTTCAGGTTTCCTCCAGACCCAAGTTCTTTACTGCTTTCCCCTCCATACTTGGTGCGTTCCACATTTTCTGAGTAGCTTGTCAGAGTAGCTTGAAGAAAGAAATGATAAACAAAATGAGTAACAAAGAAAGAATCACTCGCACACGCGCTGCTCGATGCTGACTGGGGCAATATAAGAGCCAAAGATGATGTTCATCATATTTTCCACATTCACATAAATCAGAGATTATGGAATTTACTTTAATGACACCGTTTCTGCTTACTACATCTAAAAGAACATTTATGCTATAATGTTTTGGCTCATACTGTTAAAAGCCATTTGTAATCACAAAGAGCATTAAAAATCATTTGTATCGTAGCAGCATTGTATTGGTCCCAGTACTGACCCCTGAGGAACACCACTCGTCACTGGCCACCACCTGGACATTGAGCCATTGACTGCAACCCGTGGAGTGAGGCCATCCAGCCAGTTCCTTATACACCGAGTGGCCCATCCATTGAATCCATGACTCTCCAATTTTGAGACCAGTATATTGTGCGGGACAGTGCCAAATCCTTTGCATTTGACAGGAATCAGGCACCAGGAACAGTGTGACCAGCAGGTCGAAAGGGGTCATCCTGCCCCTCTGCTCTGCCCTGGGGAGGCCCCATATGGAACACTGGGTCCAGTTCTGGGCTTTCCAGTTCAAGAAGGAGAGGGAACTGCTGGAGAGGGGACAGCAGAAGGCTACAGAGATGATGAGGGGCCTGGAGCCATCTCTCTTACGAGGAGAGGCTGAGGGACTTGGGGCTTTTAAGTCTGGAGAAGAGAAGGCTGAGGGGGGATCTGATCAATGCCTATAAATACTGAAAGGGGGGGTGTCAGGAGGATGGTGCCAGGCTTTTTTCAGTGGTGCCCAGGGACAGGGCACAAGAGGAAATGGGCACAAACTTGAACATAAGAAGTTTCACCTAAACATGAGGAGGAACTTTGACCCTACTTCTGTGGTTTTATTTCTCAGTACTGCATTTCTCATCTATGCAGTGGCACCAGCATTTCCATATCTCATCAAATGTTCCAAACTTTAGTCGTCTGTAACATATTTTGAAATCTAAACCCAACACATACAACTGCAAAGAATCAGCATTTCCCTGTTGGCATTTAAACAGAGGTTTGCTATCAGGTAAACACATTTACACTTCAGCATAGGAAAATAAGATAAAAACAAGAAACAGATGTTCACAAGTTCTCTTGCTCCCTCAAATTGTTTAATATTGAGAAATATGTTGTAAATGGTTTTCTAGAAAATCTCTGTTTCAAAGTCAGGCATGCAAAGCATTAGGCATACTTCATTGTCTATTTGCAGAAAAAAATAAGCCATCAATCCATTAAAATCCATTAATTTTAAAAACCTATCTCAGTGTATGTCTAATTAATCTTTGCAGAAACACAAACCAGTCAACCAAAATCAGTACATCAAACTGAGGAAAAACAAAATAACTATGTGTCAAAATAAGTTTTCTCTAAATGAAGCAACAAAAAAAAAAAAGAAAAAAGAGCTAATAAATCCTGCTGGTCCCCTTTCTAATCGTCAATTTGTGTTCATTTTAAACATAATTTGCACTGTTTTTACACTAAAGCTGTTTTATGTGCAAACTCTTCATTGAATCAGGTATTTAGGCTTGTTCCCTGTGGATTAATTTACCTTATGAACAGCCCTGGATGATATAAGTACTTCTACACGGGCTGGCAGTGACTGCTCTACAGACTTAATCTCTTCTAGGAGCTATTTTAAACCAAACCAATTTTGACTTTATTTAAACAGCAAAAACATCAGGCCAGTTCCAAGCCAGCAACATGAACCTCCAGCAGAGCAAGGCCCCGGGGCAGCTAAAGCTTACCAAGGGCACGACCCAGGGAGTCACTCAGAAATGACAATTTCACAGTCAAAATTTGAGAAAGCAACATCTAATTTCAGAAAATTTACATTATCTGAACCACCTAAGGCTGATGCAGTGCGATAGCCAGGGTTGGTAATGGTCATATACAAGGAAAGTCCAAAGATTTGGTCAGCCCTGCAAAGATTTGGTCAAGCGGTTGGACTAGATGATCATTGTAGGTCCCTTCCAACTGAAAAAATTCTATTCCGTTCCATTCCTAGAATCACAGAATTGTCTGGGTTGGAAGGGACCTTTCAGATCATCAAGTCCAACCATCAATCCAACATTGCCCAAGCCATCACTAACCCATGTCCCTCAGCACCACATCTGCCTGGCTTTTAAATACCTCCAGGGATGGGGACAGGATGCCTTGGGCAGCCTGTTCCAGTGCTTGGTAACCCTTTCAGTGCAAACCTTTTTCGTAATTTCCTTCCTAATATCCATTGCTAATATCTGTAATACCCATCTCTCTCTGCAACTACTTGAAAGGAGGGTGTAGAGAGGCAGGGATTGGTCTCTTCTCCAAGGAACAGGGGATGGGACAAGAGGAAACAGCCTCAAGTTGTGCCAGGGCTGCAGAGGGTGTTCTTGGCCAGGGTCAGTGCTCAGAGGGTTTGGGTGTGGGCCTACACCTCCCCACCATCCCCATCACCTCCTGCCCTGGCCCCCAGGGGGGATTAACTGTGCTTTACAGCAATAATCTCTTCAGAGGGTTGTCTGAGGAATGAAGACCCACCCTCAACAGTCACAACAGGACTCCTGTTGCATCACTAATGTATCTAAATTATATCTACATGTTAAAAATATTTGGAGCCTTAATCCAGATGCAGAGAAGCCAACTGAAACAGGCAACAGCAGCTACAAACTGACACGATGACATCACTGGCCATATTTCTATTGTCGAGCAGATTTTTGTACATATAGAATCCAGGAGCAGAGCACCAGGGTATCAGATTATACTAAAAATTGACTCCTTCTGATATTCCTTCTGATATTCCTACTTGGGTTAGATTGAATATCTAAACCAGAAACTAAGTATTTTGTGCTCATCCCTTGAACCCTCTTTGCTCTGCAGTCCCTAACCATGACTCTGGCCAACCCAGCCCCATGGTGCAAGGTCCCCATGGACCCCAATTATACGTGACACTGTTTAAACTGTGTCACTGCTAAAAGGGGCTACAAGAGCACTCACAGACTCAGCTTAACCCACATGTGAGAAATCTGGTCTCTGAGGTTTCCATCCCAGGAAACATCTCGGCTCATCAGACACATTCAGGGCTCTGCAGGATGAGGGGTGACAAAGCCTTGGGAGAAGGAGAACCCTGTCCCCAGGGGGACTCAGAGCATCCCCACCACTGGAGACTGGAAAATGACAATGGAATGGAAATGACAAAATTAACCCTTTCTTAACACCAGGTTTAAAAAAGAAACAAATGGTCCTTCAGACAGTGCCAGCAAATACCTTATGGGTCCCACGAATTATTTGCAATCAGGGTGGCAAGGCTCAGGCTGCCCAGAGAAGCTGTGGATGCCCCATCACTGGAAGGGTTCCAGGTGAGGCTGGATGGGGATTTGAGCAACTAATCTAGTATCAGAAGGTCTCCCTGCTCACAGCAGGGGGGTTGGAACTAGGTGATCTTTGAAGGTCCCTTCCACCCCAAGCCATTCTATAATTCTTCAATTTTTAAACCCAAGGATACCTAATGGAACCAAAAAAACTAAAAAAAAAAATGCAACCTCTTAAAACATAGCATGCTCTAAATTCTGGAAAGATAAACTGATGACCTCCAATCCATCAAAAAGCAGGAATTTTTGCCTTAAGCCCTCTGCTGAGAGGCAGATCTCTCAAACCAGAGTCTCTGGCAGACGATACCCAGTGAGCAGTACGTGATGGGATACATTCAGCTGCCACCACAGGAGCACGTCGGGACATGAGGAGGGTTGCAGAGATGTCAGGAGAGAACCTGCTTTTATGTGAGGCTCGCTTCGCTGCTGAATCCAGCCAGAAAGAACAACCTGAGCGTGTGGAACCTGACAGCCCTGCAGAAAGAGCTGGGGTTCTCTACAGCACTAAGTAACACCAGGTATGTATAAATATAGAGGTGTCTATCACAGAATCCTCATGGCTGGAAGGGACCTTTGAGATCATCGAGTCCAACCACAAAAAAAAAAAGAAAAAGAAATCCACACAAACAAACTACAGACACAAACCAACAATCTGGGGCACTAGAGCATGCCCTGAAGTGCCATGTCTACATGTTTCTTAAATACTTCCAGGGATGGTGACTCCACCACCCCCCTGGGCAAGCTGTTCCAGGGGCTGACCACCCTCTCAGGAAAGTAACTCTTCCTAATATCTAATCTAAACCTCACCTGCCATAACATCAGAACATTTCCTCTACTCCTGTCATTATTCTCTTGGGGGAAGAAGCCAACCCCCACCTCTCTACACCCTCTTTCAGGTAGAGGGCAATGAGGTCTCCCCTCAGCCTCCTCTTCTCCAAACTAAACATGCCCAGTTCCCTCAGCCTCTCCTCGTAGGACTTGTTCTCTAGACCTCTCACCGGGGGGGGGAATATATTTTATATATATCTCCAATATCTCCAGTCTCATCCACACTATTTAGGATGAACACATAGAGAATTGGAGGCATCTAAACCACCTGAGCACTGCAAAACACACTCATGACTAATAAGAGGGCAAGCCACAGCCCCTTCGCAGCCTGCCCGTGGCTTTCTCTGAGCATTTGCCATCTCTCTTCCCCACCCTCTGTACCAGCACCACCTGCACCAGGTTCCAGCAGCACAGCCCGGGTGTCTCTGACCACACGTGGCCTTTGATGCCAGGAGGGGACACGCTCCAGACTCTGGAGTCACTTTTTGGTCCCACCTTGCCTTTAGCGCTCCCGCTTCATGCCTGTGTTTTCCTTGGCAGAGGACTTGCCTACGTCAAGCTTTCATTTTCAAACTTGGCCTGTCTGCCCTCGGTGAAACATTTTGCTTAGAACTTTTTGCAAATAACACGTTTCAAATGATATTTTTATTTCTTGGGGGAGAAAAACCCCGAAGTGTATGGAAGCGGCAGTACCATAGATGTCACTGCAGCCAGTACCACGCTGCTCACAGAGTTTCATGTATTTACAGGGTAGTAAACATAATTTTTCATTTACTTGCAAGCTGGCCTGTGCCCTGGGGCATGAGGCTTTCAACTGTGCTCCTCTGGAGTCAAACAGTCGAGGGGGGGTTTCACCATCCCATCCAATTCCCCCCGAGGCAGAGATCATGCCTGGGAAACATCAACCTCTATGTTCACCTTTCAGAGGGAACAGGAGGAGAAAGCAGTTTTCTATAGTTGCCACTTAATGATGAGCAACAGCTATAATGTTAATGATATGTAAAGATTTATAATGTCTTAAGTAGGAAATAGGGATTGTGTTGCTTTAAAGAATTAACTGAGGCACAGTATCCAAAGTTGCACTGAAATTGGGTACATAAAAACCCTCATGCAAACTCTGCAAGTGAACCTTTGTCACTCCTCTCCAGTGACACACTTAAACACACTTGCATTAGAGCATTAGAGCTGTCCTAGTGAACATCTACGAGCTGGCAAGGAGCAAAATAAATGTTTTACCCTAATCTACATAAGCCTTTGTAAACCCAGCCACAGAAGGATACACCTAAATACAGCCAGGGAGCCCCCCACGGCTCCAGGGAGCCCCCCATTGCTCTGGAGAGCTCAGCTGCCAACAGAAAAACGTGGCAAGGAGAATGTTCAACCCAAACCCTTCCTGAGGGAGGGCAGCAGCATCGGGCACTCACAGGCAACTCCAACAGCCTCTGGAGCTTTTAGAAGAATATTATTCTCTCCGAACACCCTCAGCCAGCAAGTTTAAGGCTTCTCCATTCAAAAATACCCCAAAGTCCTAAGTCTGCCCTGCTCAAAAGGCTTGAGCTCAAAACCCACACGGCTCTTACAATTTCTCTTCCAACACTGGTCTCAAATACAGGGGAAAAAAGTATTTCTGCCTTAATTCATATAAACAATCCTGAAAAAAGACAGAGATTAAACAGGTAAAGCCATTTCTGTTTCAAGCCTCGAGGTATTATAAATCACAGTAAGCACACAAAAGGTCTTGAAGCCTAATGAAAAAATACCTTGATGGCAGCATCAGGCTGACCCGATATTCGTGCCGTTCTAAATCTGAATTCCCCACTGCCCCGGCTGACAAGAGGGATGAAGAACAGTATGAATGCCTCCACGGGCTCCTACCTGCCCTGCTGGGCCCAGAGAAGTTCAGGCTGGGTAAAAGAGCATTTCAACATAAGACAGTCCCACCACCAGAGCACAACTCCCTGCAAAGGCCCTGCTCGTGGGACAGAGCAGCAAAGCTTTAAGTTTATGAAGTTCATCGCTTGCAGAAACAAGGGAATGAATGGCTTTAAGCACAGCCCACTGGTGTAAACGTGAGAGAAAGCTGTTAAAAAGGTTCCAAATCTAACGTGGAGGTAGCGATCCTTGATGGCTCATTTACCAAAGCATGGTTAAAAAACCCCCACATCCTCCCAAATGCTATTATTTAAATATTTACAGACCCCACACACACACCCCCCGGGGGGAGCAGCGTGGTGAGAGGGACGCACTGATTATGGAGAAGGGCTTTCTGAGCCACAGAGGTGGCCACAAGCCACACGCTCCTTTGCTTGCCCAACCCCACCCACAAACTGAAAACAAGGGATTTTAACCATGGGGCTGTTAAAATTGCAGAAAAAAAATGCAGGTTCTTCACACACGCATCCCTTTAACCCTACATCAGCTCCCATCACTGCCTCGCCTCACTGCCCTCTCTGCATTGTCCACCTGTCACCATTTTGGATCCTTCTTTATCTTCACCCATCTCACCAACATCACTTCACCATTTTTTCCCTCCTTACCAGCAAGGACAATTTTTCTTCTTTTTTTTTAAGCCTCAAAACTGGTTTTAAATTCTAAGATTTAAACAAGAAAGCAGAAAGGAGGCATGTGTGGGGGTGTGTGCACAAGGGGAGGGAAGATATTTGTATATTTGGCATTAACTTTTTGGGCAAGCTTGGATCATTGTGAAGGTTTTCATAACCCTGAAGGTTAAAATCTTGCTGCTCTTAAAATAAAAACTAATCTCACACCATCAACAGCAAAAACATTAAAGAAAAGTCACTTATCACAGTATCCAAAATAACACTGTGGGAGTTGACAACACTGTGTTTTCCCCTCGCTGTCTTCTGATCTGTCGTTTCAGTTTCTTATTTCTTTCAATTTTTCACTCAATTTTCTTGACATTTACTGGGTTGGACCATAAACTGAAGCAAATTTCACAGTTTGAACAGAACATCTGTCCTGTGCCACTTCTGTTGACTTTAAACATTCTTCTTTCTCCTTTTTTTTTTAAGGAGTAACATAACAAACACCTGTAGCTGACCCATGATCCACCTGGTATTTAAGGGCCAGATTTTGGTGCCAAACCCAACCCCTGATGCATCAGTGGCTTAAGTTCCATGACCTCATTGTTTCTCACCCCAAGGTTGGTGTTAGAAACACCACGTGTGACACACACATTTGCTTTCTACTTAATTTGTCCTTTTAATGAACTGGAGAGAGACTTGAACTGGGATTCAGAGATGGTGTCCCTTCGTGTCTTGTGAGGTTGGGATTCTGTGACCCCCACTGATTTTGCTCAAGAGACACCTGATAAAGAGCCTCCCTTTTTACCTCCCAAACCACCAGCCTCGTCACCTGCAATATGCAGATGCATTTCTGAGCAAAAGCTCATTATTCATCAATATTAGACATTTTTCAGGGAGCTCCTTCTTTGGGGAATGAGCCCAAATGGAAGCCAGCTAAATTTAAAATAAGATCTGTAATTCTTAGAAATCTTATTCATTATTAAGAGAACATTTCACAATACTGATGAGAATGCCAGAATTGGAACACTTTAGCTGTAAGATCACAAAAATATTTAATCTGAATTAAATTTATCTTGATGTGCCTTTAGAGCTGCTCTTTGTTCCTTTCCCAAAGCAGTTAAACTTGCAAACGATCTATCTTGTTTTATTGTCAGCAGCATCTATTCTGCTTAGCATGCACTCCAGATGAATTTATTAACAAACCTATTTTTAACCCACCAACACATAAATCTGTAGAAAGCGGTAACTTAATAAAAGCTCACAAGTCAGAGAAAAAAAAAACCAGCAAAAAAAGAACGTGAAAAAAGCTACACGCCTGGGACCACCAGGAGGGGACAGGGGTCCTTTATGTGTTGTTTTTAATTGTAAAAATGCACAAAAAAAGTGAAGGCAACTGCTCTCCATGGCATTAGACCCATCTACATCACCATGGGAGCAGGGCAAGAGGATTGGGGCAGCTCAATGCCTTCCCTTTAAGCTGCTTTAACATCATACATAGTTCCCTGCTCAGGACGATCCCCCAACAATTAAGTGGGGAACAGGGAGGAGTGTGGCCAGTGGGTGGAGGGAGGTCATTCTCCCCCTCTGCTCTGCACTGGGGAGGCCACAACTGGAATCCTGCATCCAGTCCTGGGCTCCCCAGTTCAAGAGGGACAGGGA
>BJBW01009092.1:0-30655 GCA_004320125.1 Scolopax mira
TAAATTCTTTCCAATGAGGGTGGTGGAGCACTGGAACAGTTTGCCCAGGGAGGTGGTTGAGGCCCCTTCCCTGGAGACATTCAAGGTGAGGCTCGACGAGGCCCTGGGCAACTTGGTCTAGTTGGAGGTGTCCCTGTGACTGCAGTGGGGTCGGACTAGATGACCTTGGAAGGTCCCTTCCAGCCCAGATGATTCTCTAATTCTATGATTCTATGAAATGCTTTTCCTACTTACAGTTGGTGAGAATGCTGATATTTCATGGTGTGCTGCATGTTGGTAACCTGATTTAAATTCTACTAAATAGCCCAGTATCCATAAATGTTACTAAGTAAGGTGTTGTAGGTCTCTGTGCTGATAACAGAGAAAAGATGTGCAATAGATCACAAAAAAGCATAACCTGAAACAAGAGTAAATAAACTAAAACCTTCCTGTCTGCACAGAACTGCAATGGGATGCAAAGCTGGAATGCATTTAGAAATCTATGGGTAAAATCCACATTTGAAATCCACTGGCCATTTCACAGGTTATGCAAGTACTCAGTGGTCAGTGTGGGGCTGGTCCCTCTCTGAGCTACATAGGCAAAGTGAAGTGACACTGGTCAGCGAGTCTCTGGAGAAAACTTTCTTTGTTCCACATTCACCACTTTTTCTTCTGCACAAGGTCAGGAGCAACGCATGCAGTAGGATACCTAAGATAGAGATAAATCTGTGCTGTTGAAAGGTGAGCAGAAGCCCATTACCCATTCTTCACCATCCTTCTCCTTTGTAACCATCCTGGTACATTTAAATTACACACAAAATTGGGAAACAGCACATCAGTGAATCTTGGCTGCCTCCCCAGTGGGCCTTGTGCAATATGGAAAGTATGCTCTGGGCTATGTACAGACATATAAAAAGCCAAGGTCCAGAGGATGATGGCAAGAGTTGCCTTCAGGCAAGGAGGCAGCATGTTGATAATGCACCATGTCCTAAACAACCTCTCCTCCAAGACTTATGTGGTGCATAGGCCTAGCTTGAGCGCCTATACACAGAAGAAATTCACCAAGGAAAAGTATCATACGTTAAAATATATAGGCCTGGTTTGTTGAGGGTTTTATTTTCTTTTTTTTATTATTTTTTTTAATACTATTAATTAATCTTTCTGTTCTGTCAGGATAAAGCAGTTCTTAGAAAAAGGAAACTCAGACCTCAGAAGCTTTCTCAATTTCCTAGGTTGACATTCCTTAAAGCAATTAAAAACCTACTGAAATTCTGAAGGAAACAAGTGCCTTACTCTCCTGTGAATCTTTGAAAAGCCTATCTAAATGAGTAATGCAGTTATAATGGGTATTTTTCTTCAGGTTTACAGAAAATCAGATGTGCTACATCCATTGTTGCCAGTGTGGCTCACAGTTAATTCCCTATGCACTCTACAGAAAATACACCCCTTAATTGTCTCCTTTAAAGTTCATTCTATACCCAAACTATCAAATACTGTAAAAGCCCTTTATACTCACTGTCAAAATATTTACACCATATTCACTAACAAGCAGTGCAGCACATAAAAGGTAGGCGTTTGCATTACTTGCCTGAATATACCACTGGTATAATAGAGCTATACATTTTTCTGTTAATGTCTCCCCTAAGCATAGTGTTGGTTTCTCTCCTTCCTTCCTTTCAAATCAGCCTATAGAATACATTAGCCAGGAGGAAAACAAAGATTTCAAACACTCTCTTCTCTTTGTAAATTATTAATTGTCATCTATCAGAGGAGAAAAGATAGCACAAAAGACCTTTAATGTTTTATCTCATATATATTTTTTTTGATTGTTATTTTTTTCTTTAGAGATGGGCTCTTCTGACCTGAAAACTCTCCATTAAATCTCTGCTATCAACCTATAATTTTTGTGAGTTCTCTCTACATATCTGAACAGCTTCCCTATTCTTTTCAGAATATAATTTTAAAAAATAGAATGGTTAACCATTCTGTTAGTAAACCTGTCAGTAAACCAGTAGTTTCTCAAACTACATTCTCTGTGTGTAGTTTAGCATGTATGATCAGTAAATTGATAGCAATTTAGGGGCAAGAATATTTATTTTTGCATTGTTTCTACTGACTACAGTTGGAAGCTTCTATGTTCTAGTAAAGTTAATGAGAGATCAACAAGGAGGTTCAAGCATCTAAAGAGGATGCCTTACATAAACACTACAAATATTCTTGACAATGATGGGTTTTTTCCTTAATTGATGGGATGATTGGGAAATAAGAAAGTTGGGTTCTATTAATGAATAAATAAATAAATCAGTACATACTTCCAGGCCCATATAAGCACCTTAGATGATGTTGTAAATAATTGACATTTCCTGCAAATAGCATGGAAAATAAGTTAATTCATGAGGATGTCTACAAATTCCAAATAAGAAACAAATGTGCTTTGAGAAAATATCAGTATACTTGTACAAATGGGGAAATTTGTTACAAAATATTACTCCTGTATGATGCATTCTCCTCCTTACAATACAGATGGGATGGATTTTTTATTTCTATTATGTTTGAAAAGCATAGACAACTGTACAGACTACCAATAAAGTTTTGTGATAGGTGAATGATGTGACATATGCAAAGTAGATATTAACACTTTACTGTATCTTCTGAAACATTAAAATTTGCTTAAAGAGTAAAGCACATAGAAATACCTCTCTAGAGCAGCCTGACAGGGCTAGAAATAGCACGGTGGTGTAACACAAAAACACTGTAAAGAAACTGATTTAAGCTCTGATCCCAGCCAAGCAAAGAGAAACACATCTGTTCTGGTACAGTAGTCACTAATATTGTGTTTTGTGTGAAAATTGAAAAGCATGGCAGTTTTTTAGGAAGTTAGTGGCCAGTATTCACCACCTTTTTTCCAGGAAGAAAAATATTTTCATTTCTTCCGTCTTAGTATTGCAAGCAACAGAGGAAAAAGGGAAATTCTAGTTTATGAACATCATTTGCAAGCACTTCTTAACCACTTCAGTTGTTTACATTACTCACCTTGTTACTTCTTATTTAAATCCTCAAATTTCGCTAAATTTGAAAATAAGTGGGAAAATCTTCTGCTATGCAAATGTGACCTAAATCAAGTAAAAAGATCAGAAAGTTGATCTGTGATAGGAGAGGATGAGAGAGCAAAATCCCTCCTTGGATCTACTTTTGTTCTTATAACTCCAGCCATCGTAAGTCCTTGTTCCTCCTAAATACTTTAGAGGGCAACATGGACATGAAAAAACATGGAAGACTGAGCTTTTACCAAACCAATTGCACAAAACAAAATAAAGCCTACAGCGACAATTTTGTATGCTTTAGATTTCTGTAGAAAGGCAAAGTAGAAGAATTAGTTAAAGGTAGTCTCTTTGTAGCCTGTACATTCTCCGTCCAACCTGTATTTGTGTTTTGGATTGCCGTGACCCAGGTGCAGGTCCTTGCACTTGGCCTGGCTGAACTTCATGAGGTTCACATGGGCCCACCTCTCATGATTTTTGTCTTTCAAAATTATAAATTAACCTAAAATTTCAAAGCAAAATTTTCCCATTCAAAAGGAAAGGGTTTTGTTTCAAACTTACAAAATGGTTCCAAATCTTTCATAGTATTTCCAGAACAGGAGGCTCATCCCAAAAATATACCACTAACAACAAAGCACTCAACACTGAACATAAATACAGGATATCCTAAATCAGATTAATTAAGATGATTGAATATTCCACAAAATTATTTCTTGATATGGTCAGAGAAAAACGTGGAACCACTAAAGTGAGGCTTCAGTTCCTAGCTCTTTTTTCAAGTGTGAAAACAAGTAACTTAAAACATTTGTGCCCTATTGTTAACAGCGTGTTATTATCTGAGTAGAAAGAATGTCTTTTCCTCATTAGGTTTTGTATGAAGATGTGAGAAAACATCTCCAGAGTAATTAAGTTGCATAGTAGAATTTCTGTCATTTCATTTTACTGTTTTCATCCTTCTCCAAATGGTTCCTCACAGTTTCGGCACAAACAGGATTTTTATCAACTTTCCATTGCTCCCTTCTCTGAACTACATATATACATTTAACAAGCAAGATTTTCTTTGAAAACCAGTACTGGAAGAAATACTTGTACTTGCAAATCAACAGGTGTTTAATCTGAACAATAAAGACAAGCACAAAACTTCTACCTTGAAGGACAAAATATGCAGTCCTTTAAAACAGCATGCATATTTAACTAGCTCCAAAATAAGCATTACTGACTGAAGTGTGGACTACTTTATATAGTAATAAGCACTATTAAAAAAAATTAAATGGTGAATAATATACATTATTTTAGCACCAGGTTCTGCTTCTGTGCTACACATTTTAATATATTGATGTCTCTTAAGATGCTTATTTCTGTCCTCAAATAATTTTGACATAAGAAAAATACTATATGCTAAAACCAATTATATATGGTTTCACTTAAAATGTTGATATGTAAATAATTTTTGATGCTTCCAAATTGTGAATATATGGATGCTTAGGCAAACAAATAATTTATGTTTGCAAATGTAGACTGGATACTTTGTGTTACCAGTCCCTCTTATGAAAACATGGACACTTTTAAAGATATACAGATCAGAGAGCAATAATGTATGTTCATTTTAAAAGTACACTGTGGTTACCCCATAATTTGCATGCTCTATCATAAATACAGGAGATTTACTTCAGTGCCCATGAAATTCTTAATATCTAGGCTGTGACTATGATATTATACTGAATAAATGATAGAATAAATCAACATAAACTCTGGCAGAACAGTTAGGGCCTGATTTGCTTTTGCCTTGTATGTTGTGCAGTCATTTATTCTGGGGCAGTTTTGTGACCCATTATACCCATTTTTCCATTGAGTACAGAAAATACAGAGAAATTTAAAATTCAGGCCCTTGTCACCACAGACTGGACTGAGACAGCCAGCTGCTGAAAAGCTTTCTAGCAATAATAGTAATAAATTACTGAGAATTGTAGTATACTATAATTTCATATCAAAAGGAATAAGTAAAACACCAACATTAAGTCCTAGTGCAGTTTTCCTGTGCCACTATTGCCACAGCTGTAAATACCTATGAAACAGCCACTGGATTTACTAAATGAAGACAAGAAATAAATTACTTAGATAATAGGAAGCTACTGGCAAGTAGCCAAGTGAGAAGTAGCAAAATGAACAAGATGACTCTTAAATCATGAGTTAATTGCACTGGAGGCTGCATGATGCAGAGATTGACTATAAAGACAAACAAAAGCTAAGCAGCCCTATCTATATCCCCACATTTTACGGGTAATCCTGCCCTTATCAGAGCATCTCCAAGAACTACACAAAAAATAATGAGGAGGGAAAAACAGCATGTTCAGTCATGAGCTAAATTATAAAAAGCCTGCAGTTATTAATGGTAAAAAAAAAGAGAAAATCAGCACTGTCTCAAACTCATTCCTAGGGAAAAAACAACCTTCTTTTTCACATTGCCATAAACCTTGTTAACATCTCATATAAAACCAGTATAACTTCTTCAATAAAAGACAAAGTATGTTTAAGAATATCTTCAAGACATATTTAAATTTTCACAATTTCGGTGAACTAAGCCAAACACTTCAAATTTGAGCTTCAAAACTGAGCTTACTGTCTTTATTAGAGGGTTGGCACATCTTATTTGCGTGCAGTAAAGCAACCAAACATACAGATTACAGCTTCAAGCAAAAAGGAAATATGCCATAATCCTATTTAGAATAAAACTTAAAAAATAAATGAGATGGACTGAATTATTTGCTTTAGACTAGCTGATGTCACTGATACTACTATGGATACAATTTTTTTCTATATGATGCATTTCTGCAGCAGAAAAAGATATTTAATAAACACTTAAATTACTTTCCAGAAGACAATTAATTTGCAGTTCAACCTAAAACAAAACAAGTTTCAAAATTACTCCTGTGAAACAAAGAATTAAGATTTTGACATCAATGAGAACTATTAGATATTCAAAACCTGCTTGTATGTACAAAGAAAAATGAATCTCTCCATATATATCCACACTTTCTCAGTTTTATGCAAACATCAAATTTCCATGACCATCTTGGACAGTGTAATAAAAAATGTACAACTGCATGGGAAAGGTTTTCTAAGTCCAGTGGTTAATGACAGAGAGGTGATATCTAGGTTGATCACGTTTTTGAGCATTAGGAACATTCAGAGAATTCTTCGGGAGTCCTCCTGGTATATTGCTAGTTTAAAGGGCTCTATTTTATGCCAGTATTGATTTGTCATTCAGTACACTGGGAACACATTATGAATACAATTTCATTAATTTAGTTGTCTGGCTGTAAGAACATTTGCCCAATGAATGGACACTGAAATGTCTAGAAGTTAATTGAGTTACATGGCAGTAAACAAATATCACATTACAGCCTTGACATGCCACTAATTTGCTAGAGTTGCTAATGGTTTTTACTGGCCTTTTTATATTGATAATGATTTGTATTGATGTTTAATTTTAATTTGCTCTTTATTTGAGTAGACAGAAGTTAGATGTTGATTCTTCATTGCATCCAACAAGCCTCATTAAACCTCTAGTTCAACCTCCAGCTCCATAAGGAACAAGAGTTGACTTTCTGATTCTGGGGTTGATTCTACATCAGCCCTAGAAAGGCAGATCAAGGCTTATTCAGGCAAATAGAGACCAGAATGGCATCAGCACCAGAGTAAGGTCCAGCTTCTCTCTTCCTATGGTATGTTTTCTCGTAACTTATGACATAGCTGGGGGTTGCTGTATGCTCCTGGCACAAAACTATTAATTTCAGGAAGAACCTAGACCAGTTATAAATTATGCCCACAGTTTACAGACAATTTGACTCACTATCATGAATACACTGAATAGATATCATCTGATAATGTCAATCATATAGCACAACTGGGTCTGCAATCACCACTACCATTTGTGAGTGTAAGGTATAAAAAATTTTCAGAAGATTTTAATGGTAATGTTCTTGATTGTGAATTAGGCAGAAGAAAAGCAGTTGAATGCATTCTCAATTTATTTTGTAAATAAATAAAACAACCCTTGGTTACTAAGAAAAATACATCCCCTGCTCAAAAATTACCAATTAACCCTTTTCCTTTTTATAATCCAATCAATAGTCCAAAAAGTATGAAAAACTTTACATGCATACAAATATACGCATGTACCCATGATGGTCTTCAAAAGCACATATATCTTACACCTTACCTAGAACACTATAAGAAGAAGCCATCAAGATAAATTTACCATAAACCTAAATGACATACGTAATAGTAAGTCACTGTGTCAGCAGAGCTCACTCAGTAGGAGGAGTAAAACAAAAATCACAGTTAACACAGAGCCCTGGAATTCAAATTTTACAGTTGGTGTTACAACAGACAACTAAGCAGAAAATATGCTGTGTTCTTTGCTTTTCATGCTTTTCTCAGAGGTGAAGGAAAATGTTTTTCCTTTGAATATATTCCATTTGTGTAAGGTTTAGGAATGCTTATATTTTTTAGTACATTAGCAGTCAAATCTGAAATCTATTTCCTTCTGTGACCATCTTCCAGATTACATTACTGGGCTTCGAAGAAATCTTTCTACATGTTTTTTAATCATGTAATCATTAGAACTTCTATTGCTAAACGGTATGCAAATTTAAATCATGTTCTATCTGGAGTATTTTCCCATATTCAAATTAAAATAGCAATTCCGATAGATTTCTACAAAACAGTTTGATTGTGGCTTTTTCTCTAAGTACTTAAGAAACTGTACTTCCTTATTCAGCTCAAAGAAAAATAAATCTAGGAACAATATTGATTATTAATTTTTCTTCTCACACATTTGGCTAGATTTGGGAACTTTAAGCTAACTTTGTTAATTGTAGTGCTTTCTAGCTGCTTGCAACATTCTTGCATATTGATTTAGTGTCTTGCTCCTCATGGGAAAAAGTTACCTTTAATCACTCAATAAAGTGAACCAGACACTGAAACACTGCTGAAAGTCAAATGAGAATAACACTGGGATAGTAAAAACTTCATGCCTAATGAGCGGCAGTGTAATAACCACGTGCACCTCTTACAATGATCCAATTCTGGACATCCTCTGGGGTTTGACCCAGTTCTCAGTTAAGGCTCTAAAAACCAGCCACAGGATAGCCTCATTTCCTACCACTGCTGTAATTAAGGTAAGTGAGCTGGCAGCTGGGCTCAAACTCGCAAAAGGATAATCTGAATTAGGTGTTTGAAGCCACTATTCAGTAAGCAGAAATGGCTTCAATGGAGGGACCAACTTCATCTGAGGTTCTGAAAAAGTTACAATCAGAATGTTATATTTAGTTTCTAATACAAAGTCTGGAATTAACAGTCATTTGTGCTAAATTTCATCACTGGACCCGCTCCACTTTACATAGTAAGAGGAGGTGCGTGCAGACAGCCATTGTGCAGAATCATTTGCTGCTACCACCATGTAGCTCTCAAGGCTTCCATCCCCACCCTGTAAACAGTAGCATGGTTAAGAGAGAAAACAGGAGGAACTCTGGCCCATGACTAAAAAACTGTTACTGTCTTGTGTTCTTGGATGGAAATACCTATAAATATTTCCATCTCACTTCAAGTACAAACGATTACTTTTGTCAAGTGTACCAGAATGGATTTACAGTAGCCATATGCCCTCATGAAAGATCCATTATGTGTTTAATTGTGAGATGCAGTGGCAGCAGCAGTGGCAGAATATTCCATGGAATTATATATAATTTAGATTGGATTCCTCCCTGTCATGGATTAAGGACTGTTGTGTATTATATTACAGATACTAATCTTGGATAGAGAATGTACGGTATGATCCAGTCAGAGCCACGTTAATCAGTGTGCTAACCTACACAGCTCTTTTCGATTTTTGCCTCTTAAAAAGATTCATAAATTTGTGATTTGACAGTCCCATTCATTGAAAGGCTAGGAGAAGAAGGGAGAACCGCCCTTTCTAAAATCCAAGAGGGAAGAAGGGAAGCTTTCACTCCCTTAACTTTTACAGGGAAAGGGCAAATGCATTTCCCTCACGCCACCTCATCCTGCCTCCGTGCCAGCATCACACAGTGAAGTTGCACATACAGATTAGTTGCCTACAGAGTCACAGAAATCTCTTCCCTTTGTTTTTTGTATCAGCTCCTTCTGTTTATCTCCTGTGGTGAAAGCAGTTTAAGTGTCATAATCGGCTCCTAACTGGGTGAACTGGAGTTAAGCTAAACCAAACATAATTTTGCACAGTCACATGCCTTTCCCCACTGTGTGACTACACACTGTAGCTACACACTGCCTGAGAGAGTTGTGTCCCCTTAGCAGGAAAATAGCGTTGTTTCAAAGGAGCTGTTGAACTAGTAATCTTTTGCCTTGAGGCTGGATCAATAGGACTGTAGTTTCAATACTTTGCTTAGCAAGACAAAAGAACTGTAAGAAGGCCATCTGCTGGGAAACCAGTAACATTTTCTGACCTTGGGGCTGCAAGTATTTGCTGTGCTTTAAAGAGAACATACTGCAGGTAAAAATAATAAATATGACTTAGTCTAGCATAAGCTGAAGAAAATATACGGAAACATGTAAAATAGAAAGCATGTCATTTTAAGTATGTAGGCAAAGGAACAAGAGCTGGAGGCACAGACTAACAATAAGCAGGATATCAACAATTCATACAGGACTAACAAGGTTCTACACAGGACACCTGTGGTATGCTTGAGGGGGTAATGAGGAAACATCCAGACACAATATTTAAAGATATGCAATAGGAGTTGAATGGCATGTGCTGGTAGTGACTGACACCTAGGTGCACCTTGTGCATAGATTAACAAACTAACCAATTAACACTTACACAATTGACACTGAAAGGAGAATCCATGATCCATCCTGTAAGGAGCAGGCTACACTATATGTAAAAGGGAACCATAGCTCAAATTCAGGCTGCTGGACAGATGAACAAAGCCTTCTGTGTTCACCTTGGTCACCATAAAGAGAATTTCTTCCAGACATAAACAATTTGTGTAGCTGTCAGAACTTTTTACTTGATTTACTTCGTCTTTATATAAAGTTTTGTTTCAAATAACTCATGCTCTTATATCACTTGGTTTTTGCAAACTATTATTCTTTTCCAAATGCTAACAGCAGAACTTTCCATTCAGTAACATCTCTCCTTTTTGTTTTATGTAATGTGATAAAGCCTGACTGAAGGAGCTGCAGTAACAGAGAAATAGCCTCACTCAGAATCCACTTTAATAAGGAGATGGAACACAGAACTGTATAATGTAAAATTACAGGTAAATATGTTAAGTTACCACGATGGCTTACTACATGAAATCATAATAGCTCACTATGTCATGCTCCAATAGTAGTACACAGAGAAGAAAATCTTAAAGTGTTTCAAATAAAGGGCACAAGAAGTCTTCAGAAGGAAATGCAATTTGATTTTCAATAACAAAATACTTTTTCATTAAGAGATTAGTAAATTCACCTAGAAGTAAATGCTATGAAAAAGCTGGTGCATATTCTTCAAAAGTGCCACAAAGAATTGTCTGGCACTAACTGGAATTGAAAGGACTTGTTTTGTTGTGTTTTTTTAAATCATTTACTAGCAGTGCACTGTATGGACACTGCACCTGACTGTTTGTATCCATGAAACCCTTAAGACTTCATCAAACATGCTTTTCCGTTGTGGTCAAATGCTCTTTATCATATCTTATTTTTAGTGTCTGCAATACCTGTTCAGAAAAATTGCTGCCTTCTATCTTTAGAACACGCCTGATCCTGAGAATATAGCTTCCAGTTAAAAAGCAGTCAAGAAGGACAATGTATTGTAAAAGAATAAGAAAGCTCATTCCCCACACTAGCAATTAGCCTATTTACATTAATTATTCAATTGCCTCATTCTACAATTTCCCCACTGTTCTTTTGTGCTTCCTTTCTCCTTGCAGCATGTTACAGCTCACATTACCTCACTTTGATACTTTGCTCTCTTCCAAGGGGAGCCATGAGTCTAAAACATTTATTTTGTTTGTGTACCTGTCTGTGTAGACACTTTGGAACTGTAATGGCACTAGAAAAACAATTCCAAAGCCTTCAAAAGAATTAAAAGACTGAAACAATCATTATGACCTAAGTGGAATGACTTAGTATCCGAAGGATCACCTTCTTTCCTAGAAAACAGCAAAACACCTTGCATTTCTTAAGGAAGAAGCCGAGAGATAAATTGGAGCTGATGAAATATTTGGGTTTTGTCATATGTTATGTGTCTGTCTTGACTTGAGACATATAATCATGGAATTGGCCAGGTTGGAAGAAACCTTGAAGATCATCTATCTTCATCAATCATCAATCTAACTGATAAAAAAACATCAATAAACCATGTCACTAAGCACGCTGTCAACCCATCTTTTAAATACCTCATGGAATGGTGCCTCAGCCCCTTCCCTGGGCAGCCCATTCCAAAACTTAATAACCCTTTCAATGTAACCCTTTCAGTGTAAATTTTTTTCCTAATATCAAATCTGAACCCCCTCAGAGCAACTTGAGGCCATTTCCTCCATATCCATAATCAAGTACCAGAATCTGCCACAGGATCTAGACATTTAACTCCCAATACTATACTGTCTTTGAAAAAAAACCACAATTAGAACATCCAGTAAATGTTTGCTAGGAATATGTTCTGAAAATATAAAAAATAGTGTTCTGTCTCACACCAAGTGAACAGATTTATCATAGCCCTAACAACAGTGTGTAAATCAACCCACATGGAGAATATATATAAACCTGCAAGGACAAACTGGTTGTTGTATAGTGCCCCAATAAAACCAGTACATGTATGTTATAAACGTTACTGATTTATAATTTCAAAGAAAGTAAAATTATGGTATTATGACTATTTAAAGGCCATGATACAAAACCAGTGAGCCTATCATCAATCCTTCAAGCGCTAGACACAGACTTTCCAGCCTGACTTGTCTCATTCAGTGTTTAGCAACCCCCTTCTATAATACTACAGAAGGCTCTCATTCATCCTGTATAACCATTGGGATATGAATATCATTCATCTCTGTGTCTGAATTCAGCAGGGATGAAAAGCACTGGACTAAGCAGCCTTGACAAATAACATGCCTGTTTAACCAGAGAATAGGGATAGCAGGGGTGACAGCAGTGCTCGACTCTCCACTTAGGCCAAACTTTATGCCTCAACCCATTTTCTAATGTAGGGTTATGTGATGATAGCATAATTTAGTGTTCAAACTTGTTCCATTTCTCTTCTTCCTGACAAGATTTCCAGCAAAAGTGATATTCACTCCTAACAACATTTTTTGAGAAATTCCCACAGATTAAGAATGATAGTTAATACTATATGACTGTGACTTTTTTTTTTAAACATAAATTCAATGAGGTAGCAATAACTATCAGCCCGTGTCAACTTGGTTGCCTTGCAGGGTGCATCCCTGCAGCAGTCACAAGCCATGGAGCCTACAGATATTTGACCTGCTGATTACAACTGAGTCAGCCCTCTCTGAGAATGGGCTGGCAGAGTAGAAAATAGAGAAATCTACTGTTTCGATAAAAAGAGTAACATACAGTCGCTTCTAAATCTATAATCTCAAAAGTCTTCTTTCAATCTTATCCAGAGAATTGTTCAAAATAAACTCTTATATTCTGTAACTCTTTATTAATCTCACACTTCCCCTTCTTCATTTATTTTCACAAATCAAAGACCCCAGAGCTGTCCTGCAAATGTGTGCAAGATAACAGGTACATTATAATGGATACCTTTTTTTTTAACTGGTTTTATCATTTGAGTCAGGATTCTCTGATTCCATTCCAGATGTTTCACAATCACCAGATGTTTTAGATACCAAGCTTTGCATAGAGCTGGTTTTGGATGCATCTTTCAAGGCCTATGAAAGATGGTGGAAAAGCTCTCAGTGAATTCATGTGTTTAATAAGATCTGGTAACTTTTGCCCAACAATGTAACCCAATCAACAATTCTAGAAGGGAAAAAAAAAATCCCAGACCACTGACACTGAGTTTACTTAAGCAGAGAATCTATCTGTGCACTTTCTCAAATAGAAGTAAAAGCTAGATAAGAATAAAACAGTGAAATAGAAAATAGATCATTAATGTCAAGAAGGCTGTACTTCTGCTGATTTACACAACACTTGCTTTACATCTTCCTAATCTGCATTCATTGAATGACTGGAAGGTTCTTCTTCAAGAGCAGAAGAAAAAATCTGTGTTTACATTCAAAGCAGCAAACTGTATTTACTATTAGTGTTTTTCAAATGAAACTACTGCCTTTTCTGTGTCCCTTAGAAAATACAAACTTCATTTTATAAGCTATATCTGATTTGCAAAACCATTGTCATTATTTAGGTCTGCTTGGTTTTCCTCTTGAAAACAAGTTTCTTGTTTCCTCTTGGAAACAAAATTAGCTAAGGGATATTAAACCTTGATCTATAAATATTTGCAACGTCATCCTGTTAAATTCAAAATTTTCTGCCCTGGCTCCCTGACCTCAGGGATTACTCAGTTTCTGCTTCTCTCAGTGTTTTTCTACCCGTCCTTCAACTTGCTCTGATCAGTTTCTTCACAGCTTGCCACTTCCTCAGCCAGTAACCCATGCTGCCACCCTGACTTCCCTTGATAAAACGTTCTCCACAAAAGGAACCATGCTACTGCAATTACATTTCAAAAGTAGAACTTTTTGGGGCAACTAGCTCATGTTTCCAGATCTGTGAACTTTACTTTCAACACGAAAGCAAGTAGAGATCTGATAGCACTACAGTAGATGCTTAGCCAACACGCAAGCAGCTGCCTCACAGACAGGCAATGAATAAATTCCTCATTTTGTCTTACCGTGTTATACTCACTAAGCCTCTGAAAGTTCCCTTTTATATTGTGGATAAATAACATCAACAATCGTAAAATGTTGGTCTCAACTAAAGTTGGGGAAACATTTGGAGATCAGCCTTCTTTGTAAACAGCAACCCCCTCCTATGTTCTGAAGGGAAAATGACCCAGTGCAGAACAGAGTATGTGAGAGCAAAAAGTCTAACATCTGAAATTAAAAAAAAAATCAAAAATATCAAGAATGTGAAGAAAAAAACAAAACAAAACAAAACAAAAGAACAGTTAAAGAAAAATGAAAGGCAGAGCAAATAAATAGAAATATCATCTATTTCCGCCACCAGCATCCTTCTGTTAAATACTTATGGGAGTAAGAGGCCTCTAGTTTTGTTGCTCTATTGAATATTATTCCCCATGTCTTACGTCTGTAATAAACAGAAAACTACAATTTGCTAATGTCTGTGATAGAGTTTGGCAAAGTCTTCAACATACAGGGAAGGTGGTAACTTTCCCTTTACCTGGCATGGGTCACACAGAGGTTTGAAAAGAAAATTCCAGGTCAAAGCTAAACTTGGCCAAAACAACGAGCGTGTCTTCCTCTCTAGCCCTTTTGACAGAAAGGCCTCCCCATCATAAACACCAAATTACGTCCAACCTTTCAAAGTGTACCAGCAGCTGAGATCTTGGCAAAGATGTTCTGAATTCAGATTTACAACAAAGTTTCATACATCTCGATACATCATTGGGATGCCCTTGTAAATTAGATTCATCTGCCTATATTGATCAATTAGCAGGCCACAAGCTGTATTTTAATAAGTAAATAAAGAATAGAAAAAATATTTTTGTCTGGATCAAAAGGGTTTTGGTTGCCTTCCTCTCCCTTCCTCCCTCTGCCCCCAAATTGGAGGCCAGTTCAATTAAGAGGTGGATTTTTCCTGGAGAAGAAGCAGCTAAAGTATGTCAATACTTTCTAATATTTTCCTCTAGGTTTTTTTTTTGGTTGGTTGGTTTTCCTCAAAGGTTTTCTACACTACAAAATGCAACATAAACACTCAGTAACACTACCAAACATGGAGTACAGCATCAGTAAGAACCTGATGTTTATCTTCCACCACTCCAGAAGTGTTACAAGGCAGATGAATTGTTCACAAAGGATTAGGATGAATCTGACCAGAACTGCAGAAGCTTAAACAGCTAACCCAGCAAGTAGGTACCAAGGCAGCATTTGTGTGGGTCTCTGCAAGGGATCTGTGCTGGGAACCTATCTTAATTATTTTTGTCAGGCTCCTTGAGTGGGAAGAGGACAAACGAGGTACTTTGCTCACTTTTATAAATGTCACAGTTTCTTAAGATATGAGAAACTAAAGAAATAATGGATTCTCAATTCTTGCAGTGATTAACAGGCTAATCCAAAAGCCACTTAAGTTAGTAGAAAGACTGCACGGGCATTAGCTCAAGCCCAGATGCCTTCTTAACTTAAGGTGGGAATTATGTGGGTAACTACTCACGTCAACTTTTATGGACATGAACTTCCCACAAGCAGGTAAAACATTTACCATTGGACCACACAGAAAGATCATGGTTGAAAATATTTTTGAAAAATGTCCACAGATGAAATTTTAATCAGTTTGTCTCTCAGAAAGAAACCACACCAAATGTCTTTTGTAGGACAACAAAAAAACCTGTCTGCATCGTTCTTCATATGAAATGGAAAAATGGAAGTGTGTAGCATTTGCAATCTATTCACGACTGACTTCAGTATCTTTGATTAATTAATTATGCCAATGAAAGTAGCAGCTTGCTGATGTCTTCTAACACTTAAGGATTTGTGTATCATGGAAAGAAATCTGAAATACATGAAACATTAAACTTGTTCAGAAATCTTCCTTGCCTGGTTCAGTTTAGAACACCCACACACATTCTTCGTCTTATGCTCAGAGAATCATGAAAGGAGGATCAAGGTCAGCTTAGTACTTTGAACAAAGAAATATCAGATTCACCAAAGCAGCAAGGAAAAAGTATTGATATTTACCTTAAAAGTCTTTCCAGTCCATCAGTTATATCAGCTATTAAGCCAGAATTATTTTTTGCCATGTTTAAGTATAACAAATATAAAGATCATTGCTAAAACCTATGAAAATAAGAAGTCTTATTTATTTTTATTATTTTGAAAATATTTATTATTATGCAAATAAGAAGTACCTGTCAATTTGATATCAAAGATTCATCTGCATCACAAATGCTATAGAGAGCAAAAGCCTCAGAGATGGTAGGAACTCCAGTAGATATGACAGCAAATTATGGATCTCAACAGGAATTGGTTTTCCCCAACTCATGAAAACTGCCTAAAATCATACACTCCCACATCTTTCTGAGAAAAATCACGATTTTTCAACAATTTTGGTTTGCAAAAGAAAGTAAGAAAGAAAACATGCTACCTCAGTTTAGAAAGTACAGCAGGGATTAAACAGATATGAACTTCCCTGATCTTGCAAAATAGGAAAATCATAGGTTAATAATAGGAATGATGCAAAAATCTTGTGAAACACAGTAACTGTTAAAACAATGTCATTAGACATTCCCTTTTGGGATGAAAGCTGGCAACATTTATTTCCTGAGTAGAAGCTTACAGCTCTATTTTATAAGAAATGAAGGATCAGTGTATTACCATGAAACCATTGAGCAATCCTATTGGTATTCCTCTCAAACCCAGCACGTCGAGGGATCTGCTCTTCTTTGAACCAGCGAATGATGACATCTCGGGAAAAGGGTCTAGAAGGACGCTCCCAGATGTTACTGCATTGAAAGGCAAGTAATGACAGACTCATACAGAGAATTAGCAGTGTATGAAAACAAGGGACAATATGAACATGCATCTCTTTTTTATGTATTTAGAAACATATGGCTACAAAATGTTCAGTGTAACTGTTGTTCAGTATAGCTCACTGAAAAATTTGTTAAAATTTTGAGCTTTTGCAGACACCAGAATATTTTGATTTTACATTTGCACTGAGACCGTAACATTTTCTTAAGCACAGAATGTAAACTGGAAAAGAATTTACCACAGAAGATGCAATGGACATTTCAGCCAGGTTTCCTTTTCTACCACATCTTTATTCCAATATAAACACTGACACATCAAATTTATTTTTTTCCTTAGAGCATATGCCTTTTCACTGGCAAGAGATTCTAAATCAGAATCAGCTATAATAGTTGTGTATCCAAAGCACTGAGCATGATAGAGGGAATGTTTTGTTTAAACTCTTTGGTGGAGCTTCTCCAGTAGGGGCAGGAAGAAAGAAACACAACCACAAAAGTAAAATAAAAAACCCACAGTAGGCAAAAGGTTAAAAGTGACCAGGTGGGCCAAAGAGTTTCTTTGGGAAGAGACCACTCAGTAACGTAAGACAGACATTGGGAAAGAAACCAATTTGAAGTATTCTAAACTACATAGACATTATAAGAAAGAGAGATATCAAACAAAAATAAAAGAACACTATTTTCATGTGATATCTTTTAAAAGAAAAGGCAAGGCAAGGCAAGGTAAAAACTACAGGAGCTATGTTTTATGCTGAAATACTTAGAGAAATAATGCTGAACCCACATTACCTTGAGGCAAAAAAACCTGTCTCACAGTAGTGGTAAATAACAACATTCTGTCTATCTCCTCCTTGAACACCCAGGCCACTGACAAAATAAAATTTTAGATATGCATCTGCTCCTGCTTTACCATATCACTGTTGGGTGTGAGGAGTTGAATTATATACATTTATGTATTTTTACTATTAAAGCAGATGTCTAAAGCAACTTTTATCTTTCTAGATACCTTCACAGTATCTAGAAATGACTAGTATGACTAGTCAAGTCATGGACACTGACCAAAAACAATATTAAGAGATATGAAAAATAAATACCACCTGTTGTTTTGAAGTATAGGCGTAGCCTAGAAACAGATACATAATATTAAACATGAGTTGGAAAATGATCAGAATATTTTTCAGCCTTTTTTTCTGGCCCTTATTGAAAATAATCACCTCTAGCACTACCAAATTCTACAGTAAAAAATTCTCACCTCAGAAGCTCAGAACTTCAGGTGAAAGTTATACAATATCTTTTCCAAAATCTACCACTTTTACTCATGTTTTTGATACTTCAATTGAAGAAGACTTTATGTAGTTTGAAAAAAAAATAAGAATTCTTTTGACAAGTCAATTCAATGATAATTTTAAAATCCCAACTCTCTGACAGCAAAATTCTGATTCCTTCTCAAACTGGGAGTTTTGGTTGCTGTTACCAGAGACCTTCTGTGTCTCAACACAGCAGAGTGAAGAATGTGTCAAAGCAGAATATGTTTCCAAAGAACAAGGGACTGATTCTCTCTGGTGTTACTCTGGTAAAGAAAAACAATGTAATGGGAGTCTTTCTTTCTGAGCTTGCATATTGTTTGTTGGGATTATTATTATTTTATTTTAGGTAGTTTTAGGCTTGAGGCTTAAGACTTGCAAAGGATTTGTCCATTTGACTTCATCCTTGCATACTAATCTCACAGTGACTTTCAAAGGACCCATCTACCTCTCCAAGAACTCTAAAAAATCTGTCTGAAAAAAAGAATGGTATTTAGTGTACATTAAGAATTTAATCAGTTTTCAGTTTGCTTTAAAGTTTCTAGACATAGTGAAAGAGCAAGACTGAGAATTTCCAGCAACTGAAGAATAATTTGTTGAAATGGTGGTGATTGGAGAGGGAGCAATTCAAAAGAAAACTATTTCAAAGTCAGTCCTCTACAAACCAACCTGGATGCTGCCGAGAGAGACAGCAAAGGACTTGCACTGTTGTTGTTCAGTTTTATCTCCTGATCGTTATTCAGGCTTGTACCCTGGAACAGATTACTCAGGCCAGCCACTCTTCCCTTCTGGATGGCACGCAAGGATTGTCGTCGGTATTCGTCCCGGGCCTTGCGTGCTTTGTGGCTCCTTTCCTCATCTGCAGCTTTGGAGCGGCGCACTGGGTGGAATGAATGGGAAGATTGGGGAGGAGAAACTTTAGAAATAGAGCCATTTACCCCTTTCCTTATAGAATAACTTACTATCTTTATTCCTTAAATGACCTGTTTTCAAGAATGTTCAAATTACAATGGACTGTCAAAGAGATGGCTAACTGGATGACTTCCCTGATGCTTCAAACACAGGCCTGCCACTAGAGGAAGCACACCAGACTTGAGATATCAGTGAGCTGATCACTACTGGCAATAACTGAGCCTCTACATGCTGTGATTATATCTGACACTTCCTTTGGCCATAATAAGAGAAATTCTGCTTCAGGACATCTTTTCCACTGGCTGTGCATCAAGTGTTATGTTTCAAGAATGAAAGTTAACTACTGCTTAAAATTAAGACTGTGTTTAACAGAATTCTTTGCAGCTGTGCGTATAACTAGAATTTCAGGAGCTACTCCCAAAATTTACAACTATAAAACCTAACATGTAGGTTGCACTTTTTTATGTTACTGTTGCTTTCTTTCTGAAAGGCAGATACTGTCTTTGTTACAGTACTTAAAGTCACCGAAATCTCCACCTGGAAATTTGCAGTCTAAAAAATGGCTTTAGTAACAGCAGACAAATTAGTAGCTATTGGAAAGGGCATGCTCATTCTTTGGATGGAGCTGTCTCACACGTGAGTCTCCAAAATTGCATATGAAGAACCAGAATCTGTATTGGCAGATTTAATCCATACTTATCAATGGTACCAACCAGGGAGTTACCTGAACCTGAAATGAAACTGCTGCTCTGTCCATTGCAGATCAGGAACCTTTCACTAAAGCTTCTTCATTTTAAAACTAATGTATTAACAATCCTGTGTTCAAAATGTTATAACTTAAATGCACCAAGAAGAATCATACTGCAAATATCAGTCATCTATCAGCTCTTCTCTGGTGCCTCAAGCCCCATTTTGATGGGTTTTTTTTTTTTGAGACACAAATAACTTCAGGCAGGCAAACTATTCCAGTACAAAACAAACTTTAACATCCAGTGAGGCAAATATTATAGCAGCAAGCTATTGCCTCCAACAGCAATTATTAATCCTGCCATGACTTATCCTGGTGTACATCATACCCAATTTGTAAATTTCTTACTCTGCTGTGATTGTACCTGTGACTAGGAATGCATGATATAATATCAGACAGCTGCATTTCATTAGGCTGTTTACAGGCTTCTGGTTTACACTCCTGATTTAACACAAGAGGAAGTAGGAAGTATAAATAGATTTGTCCAAATTATGAAAAGGTTTAATGGAATCAAGGAATAAAAGCTCTCAAAGCAAAATGAAATTAAATACAACCCTCTGGGCAAATGAGGGAAAAAGAAAAGACCTTTAAGTTTAGAATTATATCAAATTGTAGAAAGGCATACAAAACTAAAAGCTCATCAAGATAGCATAATAAATGAGTCATAGATGTTTCATACATATCCAACTGGCAGGATTTCCTTTTTCACTTAACTACATAACCTGTAGTTTTAACTAGACACAGTAACAAACAACTGTACAGCATAGAAAACATGAGTAATGTGTTTCACTATTTATCTTACAGGTCATTATTTTTAAGGGTAGATAATGTCATGTAAATATGCTATTTCAAAGGCTCAAGTACTTTAGTTACAAAATTTCTGTGATTTACCCTTTGTAAAGCCACTCAGTAATGGCTGCTTTAAATGTGGATGTTTTGTTTGCAACAACACGAGAGAGAGAGAGAAGGAAGATGAGTGCAATGCAGCTTGATAAGACATTTAGAAACCAGTCATCGTTTGTCACAATCACAGTAAACACAAACCCGGGCAGACTGCCTGGAGCTTTCTGGGATTTGTTTCTACTGATTTACAGACTGCCTGGTAATGAAAAAGGCAAGGTATCTTCATGCCTCACTTTTCTCAGCAATGGATACTCTTTTCAACATACATTCCTACTGAATTTTTGCAAGCTAATACATCTATACCATCAAAAGCTAGTGACCTGGACTATAGTTTCCCAAACTGTATCAAATTTTAATATTTCTCATCACAAAACAATGGTCAGAGATAACAGAATTTGCAACTATCAAATATCAACATTCAGAAAACTTTTTGAAAGTGTGTGTGGCATGCAACCTTCCCTATCCATACATATATAAGTGTTTACATATATGTATATACCCATACAAGTCTCTCCGTGTATGTCAAGATAGAAAAGGCTGCATGCTATAGATATCTAAATACATGCATAGACATTTATATATATATACACACATATATGGGCATCTCTTTCATGTTATCAAGAATTTGTATTGAAGAAATTTTTATCTGAAGAATTATATCATTGATCATAGGGACACAGAGGGTCTCTTAATTATTTATTTATTTATTTATTTAAATTACCAGAGCCCAGATTTTCTCCCTATTCCATTCTTTACAGAAATTTCTCTCTCTACAGAAGATTCCCAGAAATCTCTCTCTCTTTTCACACGTTCCTCTACCTTTAGGAGTTGTCTAGTACAGCTCCTACTGTGGATCTGGGTCACTACATTATGCCAATTTTCTTTGAAAACTCTCTGATTGATCAAGGGACTTTATGCCAGGTAAATAATCGACTGGTTTTGGTGACTGGAGTTAGTATTGTGGAAAGTCAGAAATCTACAAAATTTTTTACACCACACTCTAGACAAGATAATATGTGCCACTTAAACTGTCCTCCCATTCCAACACCTCTCACAAATATATACATCTTGAGAATATCAGTCTAAGTCTGAATGTAAATCTGGACTTGTTTCTGTCACAGTTTCTTCTTACAATAGAATTTAGTGAATATTCATATTTCTCTCTTTGACTCTGAACCATCTCACTAGAAATAAGAACTTCCTAAAATAAGAACATAAGAAAGGATCATATCTAGCATAAAAATTCTAAGATCGAAGAAGCCACAAATTCTGCATTACTTCTTGTACTTCAGGACACAACATAGCCTTTCACACAATATGAAAGCAAAAGTAGTCAGGATTTCTAATACTATCTTAAATGGGAACAGATGAGAACAGACTGGCAGCCCTTTTACAGTAAATGTACTTCTGACATGACCCTTGTGCAAAGCATTACATTCAATAGTCACTATTTTCAATACAGAGATTAGATATCTGAATTATGTCTTCTGTACTTAAAATCCCTGAATCATCACCTTAAGTCCATCTAGCATCATGAATTACTACCAATAATAATCTACATTTTCTTCATCTTTCTATTATATTATGGAATAATGTCAGGACTGCCAAGACTGGGAAATCAGGAATTTGAATGATTCATCAAACTTATAGGAAATCTAGAGTCCAACCAGGTCCCATGAGTCCATCTCCACTACCAGTTTTCTTTTTAAATGTGTGCTACCAACAGGTACATCCTCCTTTAGGCTCATAAAATTAAGCACATTTTTGCCTGGATGACACTGTAACTTGTGCAGAAATGCCTGAGCTATTTAGAAAGGTTAGGTACCAGTATGATTGTAGCTACAGCAGAGCAGGCCAAAAATGAGTTACCAAACCCTCCAGGAAAAATGGTAAAAATATCCCATCTGGGGTCTGTTCTGTCGTGATAATATGGTTATCTGCACTAGAAATAGTTTATAGCCAGCATGGACACATCTACATGACTTGCAGCGTGAACATATTCTAACAAGAAGAAACACAGAATCACAGAATCACCTAGGTTGGAAGGGAGCTTTTAAGATCATCTAGTCCAACCAATGAAAACAAACAAACAAACAAAAAAACCACAAATGAACAAAAAAAACCCCACACACCCCACACCACATCCAAAACAACAGCAATCCACTACTAATCCATATCCCTGAGCACCATGTCAACTCATCTCTCGAATACTTCCAGGGACGGTACCTCAACCACCTCCCTGGGCAGCTCATTCCAATGCCTGACAACCTTTTCTGTAAAGAAATATTTCCTAATATCTAACCTGAACCTCCCCTGGCGCAACTTGAGAAAGAAAACCACAAAGATTGTGTATGTAATAGTTCTTATGATCTTACAGGTGCCAATTTAAGTTTGCCTTGTTTTACCTTGAACTGTTTACGAGAATCTGTTATTCCTCTATGCTAACCTAAAATGCAAGGTTGCTTTTAATATTTTCATTTAGGATTTGGAAATCTCTATTAGCAGTCCTGACAAAGTTCAAATACCAAATCTTTGGACATAGATGAGGATTGTCCCGTGCTGTACTGCAGCTGAAAGGGATCACATAATTTGTGAAAAAATAGGAACTGTTCCTTTCTATAATCTATTTCATGCTTTTGAAGAGCTGTAAGTTACAGTCAGAGCTATGTGAAAGCAGAAAAAAAACCATATGCCATGAATATGCATCCTCATTTTTAAATTATTTTGTTTCAGCTTTACCCTTGTTAATAATTCTTGGAAATAGGTTTATGAGCAATTCAAAATGACTATTTAATAGATAAAATTTAATCTTCACATTTTCTGAATACACATACAAATCACACAGTGTTTTTTTCCATTTCCTAATTGGAAAATAACTTCCCACAAATACTCTGCAGTATGTCTCCAGTTCAGAAATCTTATCTGAAAGCATGTGAATAATCCCATCCCTATTCCACAACACACTCTGAGAACTACTAAAGTTCAGTGAGCCCACACTTAAGGTTAAGCATTGGCTTAGTTAATGCATAGCTGAACTGGGGACTACTCACTTGAAAATTCAGCAGTTTATTAAATGCTCCTGCCAGTAAACTTACTTGAATTTCTGTGGAAGATAAGTACCAAAAGAATATAAATTCCTTTAAAATTCAGAAAAAAAAATAAATTCATAGATATAGTTTGTAGAACATAAAAATATAACAATATAAAAGAAGCTATAATGAGTCAGGCTAGTACCTTGCTTCCAACAGAGACAAAAAGTAGGTGCTTAGGGAGAGGCCTAACACTCAACTCTATTTAGATTTTCACCAGAATAATTGTTGTCTGGAGATGAGCTCAGCTGGTCAGATGTTATCTGAGCACTTCGTTGCTTGATAGAGTTTGCAGAGATTTGCAAGTGTACAAACAGAATGTATTTTGTAATATTCAATCAGATTAATATTTATGCTCCACTTTTTCCTATTATGTTTTGCAGATTCCTTATCTGTTCTCACAGAGGGAGGTCACACTTGGAGACTGTGATATAGGACATTGTTCATTGAATACTCTAGAAAACTATAAAATAGAACAGCCTGTAGAAAGGTTCAAAACTAATCAGAATATATACACTCCTCTGTCTAAGCTTAGCTTTAGTTCTTGTTTCTCAGTTTGAAAGAATAAGAGATATGAACAGTGGACACTTTCACTCTTTTCCACTATTTATCTTCTCATTTGTCAGCCAATATACTTGCTCCAAATATTAACTGCTCTCTAAAATATCCCAACATTTATCTATAATATGAAATGAAAGTGTAGAATTGCTCTTACAACAATTTTTTCCTTTTAGTACTGGTTTCTCAAGCTATTCTACATTTGTTACTTAGTATATTTAAAAGCACTAAAATTATGTATTTGAATTAACACAGCAGTTCTATGGGATTTTATTGTTATTTGGCACAATCAGGCAAACAGCAGAAGCAAACTGAAACAAACAACAGAAACTAATATTAGCAACACTTTGCTTATTGCCTTGGCAATAAACAGCTGAGGGATAATGTGATGAGGGGAGATGAATCCTCATCACATTCTAAATTCCATCTACTAAATAAATTAGTAGTGTCATCAATATCATTGCTACATTTGCTCTCCACAATAGCTGCTCCAGCACTGCTGTTCCTCTTCAGTACTGACCCCACAACTCTGTTGAATATGAAGCTGACTTCAAGGAGGTAAGACACAAAGGAGCCTGGCTTTGTTCCTAATGAGCAGTATAGTTTCCACTGCAGGTGTGTAGAGACAAAAGATGTTAATATTACATCTGCTTGTAATTCTCTTATGCATTCATGCATTTATTTATTGCTTAGAAAAGATGACAACTGGATAGACAGATAGCTATGACTAACGACTAAATTTCCTCTCAGTGTCCCAAAGGAATACTTGAAAACAAAACAAAAGTATTACCATAAAGAGGAGGAAAAAAATCAGAAACTGAAATAAAAAGTGAAAAAATATAGTGATCCTGAGATATTAGTTCATTCCATAGCAAATTCAGATGTTTCCATTTCCAAATATTTGTTACTGCCTGTCTGCTAGAGATTCCAGCTTCTGCAGCAGTTAAAAAAGCTGAAGATGCAAAGTCTGATGGCATAGTCTAAACCAGCCAGGAACTGGTTTCAGATAAGGCACTAAACACTGCATCTTCATATCTTAAGTTGTCATGCCCATTTGCTAATGGAACACAGTTCTAAGCCCTCAAACCAACTGGGATAAATTGAGACACTGAGATAAGCATAAGAGGATAAACAAGGATGTGATACACTCTAGTCATTAGTCTGCAGTTAGTTTAATGTTAAACTAATGTCTATTACTGATAACAGCATAAACTCTGGCAGCACAGAATTTTAGCAGGCTGCAAAACCCAACTGTGGTGTCACCAGCTAGAAGGTGCTGAGGTATGATTTTGCCTTGGCAGCACTGTAACTGATGTTCAGGCCAGATAGCTTGAAATTACATGAGCAGCAGTTGGTGACCCTTTTGACCACAAGCAGACGGATCTCCAGGTATTGAGGCACACAGGCTGAAGGTGATTGAGTTCCTTCAGAGCATACAGAATACTCCAAAGGTTACAGGGGAAAAAAAATATTGGTGGTACATTATATCCATCAGCAAATGATGCAATTGAAAGTGTTTTGACAGACCAAGAATGCCATTACAGAAATCATGTTCAAAACCTTTCATAGCTTGTTCCTTCCCTCTCCGCCTTCTCACAGAATTCCGCTATTGCATTTCTGGTATCTGTCCCTGTACAACCAGCATTCCTTGAGAAAACTGAGACAACAATTTCAAACCCCGGTTGCCTCTTTAATGCAACAGTAAGAATATGACACCTGGTTTTAGTAATGTTTATACTATTTTGTTTTATAACAAAACAAAATTTTTATATTTCTACAATTTCAGTGTAGAAATATGATAGATTTTCTTTTTATATAATATGATTGTGAATATATTTTCTTTCCTTATCTACCATCAAAGACATGCTAAAGTACATAATGCCATCCTCTATGCCAGGTTGCCAGCTAATGCTAACTGATGATGCCTCATTTTCTACAAAACTAAAGGGCTATTTTTCCCTCAACTCATTGTGCTCTTAAACACTCAAAATACAAAAAAGCTACAGTTTCCCTTTCTGAATAAACACATACAGCTGGATTTAGATAATTCTTCTAAAGAAATAAGCACCTTCTCTTTTTTGACAGTATAATATATACAGAGGTTTTATTGATCAAAAATTAGCATAGCCAGCTATAAGCTTGGAAAATTGCACCAGTGTATCTCATATAGATTTAATTCATGTTGCACAGAATTATTCACTATCACATTAATCCCAGATAATAGGACTTCAGTAATTAGTCTCCAGGAACTCCTGAACTGATGATTAAAACTATAAAATAAACTCATTGCATATTTTGAAACATTTCTTTTACTCCTGTGAGGAAAGAAGTATCACTACAGCGATATTTTCTTCCTACTTCAAGAGGTATTTCATGCAACACATACTATCATCTCCCTAAAACTCCATTTTTACTATTAATTGATTACCCTTTGTGTTATATATAATTAACGCAATAACCCCACAAGCTAAAACTTTCCTACCATTACATTTCCTTTTTCTGTAATCAAATGAGTATAGATGCGACAAATAAAATATTCTCCTGCCCCTGCCAAAAAAGCACAATTCTTATCGCAAACAAATTTCCTCCTTCTAAAGCCAACTATACAATAGACTCTATATGGAGTAGATGTACATTTTATTCCAAATAACCTATTAAGTCTTATTTACTCATAAAGTAGGCCTTTACTTACCTAGAGTATGAATGTGTAGATATATATAGTAATATTTTTTCTGGTACTTACAGGCTTTTAAAAAATTATGACAGTATTTTTAAATTAATCACAATAATGATATTAATACAGAATTTCAAGGTGACAAAAAAAGGAACAATACCTCAACAGTGTGAGATCATCATCATAAGGATTTTTTCCTGAGCAACAAGCTAAGTATTATTTACTGGAATCATTTGAAATGGAGTTTTAGTGCTGATATCATAGCTTAACCTCATCACCATATGGCAGCAATTAAAATACAGATGAAGACAGATTTTACCTCTTCAGAGGTAGGTGAGGACAAGCTGTTGAAATAGCTGTATCCAGAATTATTATTACTAAGCCAAAACTAATAATTAATTACATTAGACAAAAATCAATGATCTCAGTCACTGTACATGACAAATTTTCTATAAGGCATTGACAAAGATTCTTTTTCAGAAAGAAATGTGAAATGTGGTAAACTCACAGTAATTTGTCAAGCTGGTAATTTCCTGCATAATAACATAGCATTTTGCATTGCTCTAGGTAGATTTTCAGCAGCATCTACAAGTCTCCTTTATTTGCTGTTAGAAATACATTAAACCTGTGAAGGTAAATTTTACTCACATTGTTCTTCCCACTCTTGGTCATCATCACTGTGTTGACTATGCTGCTGAGCTTGCTTGAGGCTCAGATACAACTCTTTTGCTCGGATTTCTTCCTGTTGCCTTATTTGTTCTTCACCCTTTTGTCTTTCCTCTTCTTCTCTTTTCTAGGCAAAATGAAGTAAAGCAGAGGTGACTAAAAGAAAGAATGTGTCAAACGTTAGGATACTGCTTCAATTGCTTCCTCCCACAGAGTAGCTACGTTACTGTGGACAAATCATTGTCTCTTCTAGCTTTAGATTTCTCACCTTTCAAAGACAAGCAGAAGCTTCCAACTGCTTAGAAATTTCTCAGGAAGGTATGTTTTCAGATGCACAAGTATCATGGGAATAATGCAAACATCTAACACCTGAAATCTACATGGAAAATATGTTTCATCAAGTGGCACCAAAGCCTGTGTTATCCTGCAACCCATAAATCCATTGGAGACATCACAATCACTCCAGCAGTACACACATCATCTAAAGAATCTGTAGAATTCAGAAACTGATTTACTGGTGTAGTTTACTAGTTTAGCAACTGTCACCATGTGTCATCATAATCCAACACAGAGGATAGTATTTTCCAAATACCAAGATCATTACATTCTGGAAGACAAGACAGACACTTCAGCACACACTTTGCAAAATGTAGCTACAAATAACGTACAAAAAAGTTCTCTTCCAAGGAGACCTTAAAGGAGATAGAAATCTGATAAAGTCTGCCTCTACATCCAGCCTTTTGCATACTATAACACAGGAGCTTGATTACTGCAGAAACTGGAATCCGTATCTGTTTTCTAATAATTTTCCCAATTTTCTTAGGTAGTGAAGAAAATTCAATTCAGTTGAATTCAGTTGACCCTCCCAAAAGAACCCAAAACTTAACTTTATGAAGCGTTATTTATACTATTGAAATAATTTGAGTTATGAATAAGAAAAACAGGTTTTTATTTAATTTTATAATGGAACCAACACTATACCTTTTTGGGTAACAAACTTATAGATAGAATTTTGTTAGAAGTCATTGAGTAAAATCACTTAATTACTAACCTAGTGACCTAACCTAAACTATAAGTAAATGAAGCCCAAAGTACATTGTGACTTGTTGCAAAACATTAATCCTATCAACTCTCCTAGGGTGAAGCAACTGAAAACCAGTTTAATTCAATCTAGTAAAAGTCCTCTAGGAGGTTTGGGGGAGATTCTTCTGTCTTTAAGTAACTTTTGTTTATTAAAAAGTCAGAAGTGGGATTTAATAAAATTTTCACATTTTTCTAATTTTGCTCCCTTTTGGTGTGGTTTTAATATTTCATTGCAATGGGACCAGCAATAGTAGAGGAAAACAGGAAAAACAAACCAAACCAAACCCCATGATTATGTTAAACTGGAATAAAAAATTTCTCAAATGCACCAACATTGTCTATTAATCATCTGAGTTGATATATTTGAGCAAAAGTTTAGCTACAGACTTTGTACTGGTAATTTCTTTTTTTCTTGAGACATAGTATGACAAAGTCTGAAAATTATGTTCAGATGGAATGGGATTTAGGGAATTGGACATATTTAGCTTCCTTTTTATTATATTTGTGCACCTTTGTGGGAAGGCATATTTCCTAAGTTTGAAAACAAACTTTCATCGCAGCAGGATTCACAGCATGACCAAAACTATCCATGGTTTATTTTAGTAAGCACCGCAAATATGAGTGGAGAGATTTAAAAAATGGAACTAGAAACTAACTTCTGTAATTCTCTAAACTCCATCTGCGGGAGATGCTAAACTGAGCTTTCATGATGTCACTTATAAACCTGCAAGAAGTAACTTGTATACCTAGTCTTTTTAAATGTAGGTTCTTCCTGTTCAGTGTTTGAAGATGCTACTTATATGGAAATTCAAACTATATATAAGTGTTTGGTATAGTTCAGCCTCTTTTTAGGCTGAAAGCGGTTGAACTCTCCAAAAGCTACATTAATTTAGTAAAAGGCCATATTAACTGATTAAGCCTTTCCCTACAGTTTGTGTTTTATAGTACACTAGAAAAGTATTCATTCAAAGGTTGTCTGTCTTAACACCTGCCAGGGCACAAATATCAAAACCAGCCCAAACACAGTAATATGAATGTCCAAAAAATATTATTGTTTAATGCCCCTCGGAGAGTATTTTCCCAAGAGTGAAACAGGTATCTGGAATATCTGTCTCTGGAACAGGGGAAAAAAAAAAAATAATCTTTTCTCCACCATGGGGAAGGAAAGGATTCTTTTTTTTCTCTATTGTCAACCAGAAATTTGGAATTAAAGGAAAACAACTCTAATTCTTTACAGAAGACACCTTTCCAAAGCAAATGATAGTGCTGTTTGCAACCTCTAGAAGCTCAGCGAGGGCTAAAAGCAGCAGAGGAATCTGGACTATTTGGTTGTTCTGGCCATGGATCACAACAGCATGTTTAAGGATGAATGACATGTTATATTTGCATGAATATGGAAATAACAGTGTAGATCCAAGTGTTAATAAACAAGTGCAGGTTTCTTGACTTTCACAGGGATGGTTTGCTTTGGAGCAGTCAGCCAGCTGACAAGGCTCTAAATGCTTTTCTCCATTAACAATTCAAAAAGACTAAAAGAAGTAAGCAATTTAACAGTGACAAGCAACAGCATCCCACCAAGTGAGAAAATGGAACAAAATGCAATCTCCACCCTTTGAAAGAATTCAACCTTTTCCATTTCCCTAAGTAACATAAATCAACATTTTTACATTTAGCACGACTGAGCTCTACCAGTTTGCTTCTTGACAATACAACAAATCAAAAGACTTGAAATACTGGGTATTAATAGCAATGTACCTGTGTAGAGAATAATAGTTCCATAACACACATGATGAGCAATAAATTAGGCTTATTATTTCTGAGAAAGAAAAGCCTAGCATTGTTCTTCAGTCATTTTTTTTTATATTTTAATGCTACTGTCTGAAGCTGGACATGAGCAGGCAATGTGCACTTGCAGCCCAGAAGGCTGGGCTGCATCAAAAGAAGTGTTGCCAGCAGGTCAAAAGAAATGATTCTCCCACTTTGCTCTGCTCTGGTGAGACCTCATCTGGAG
>BJBW01009093.1:2639-17042 GCA_004320125.1 Scolopax mira
AGCATTTTTCAAGTTGGAGTGATAATTTGAGATACATATTTTGGGGTATTAATATTAGATAATAAAAGAAGAAGGGCTACTTCTTGTTGTAAAAGAGAAAATGGCACCAGAGGCCTCATTACCTTCTCTTCTCTCTCCAAATCTGCAGTGAAAATTCTAATTTTTTGTACAAGCTACCACTATTCTTATCAACACCTCAATATTTAAGCAACCAAAAATGAAAGCAGCTAAACTTCAGTTCGGTTTTATTTGTCCTCATGCAACTTCTACTGAGCTCAAGTTGATACAAATAAAATTGACTTTCCATTTTATGAGGACAAAACTGAGCCTCTGTACCTTCAGCTGCCCTCTTACCTGTAACACAACTTCACAGGACATCAAAACTACTGCAAAATGCAATTTCCTCCAAACAGCAGCCTATGAAAAAGAAAAGGATTTGATTAGGGGAGACAAAGAGATGAGGTGTCAGTTTCCATTTTGAAATGAGATGTCAAGAGACATCACTTGAGGAGAGGGATTGAATGAGCATATTTCAGTTGTAACAGGTTTACTTACTGCAATGCCAATAAACAATAATTATAATGTATTGCCAGTGATCCAAGGACAGCCTGTATAAAAATACCCCCACATTTTAAAAGGAAGCTAACGTTTCCTTCAGTGACTGTAATTTGTGTTAGTAGAGGGTTATAAAGAAATATATTATTTTCTCATTACCTTTTTAACTTGTTTGTTACATAGATCAGACACCTGAAAATTAAACGCTGCACAAAAAGGATTAGATCATGCCAGGATTACTTTACAAATTCCCTCTCCCAACTCTGCCTTGGTTTTATCATTAAAAAAAGCATATTAAGTATTGGCTTTGATTTGCCACTTCACAGTACAGCTTTTATAGTGACAGATGTGCCACTTTGGCAAGCTGCAAGCAGTGCTCAGCACTTGCATCACCAAGACCCACTTCAAGGGGTTTTCACCACAGCTTGGAATTAAAAACTTTGCTTGTACAAAGGAGTCAGTCTCAAATATGGAAGGAAAAAGAAACAAAAACTTACACACACAATGGCTAAAGAAGACAAAATAGAAACTTTTCCTTCAAGCTTTCAGAGCTACATGAGAGGATGGTAGTTCTCTTTGAAAGATTTCAAAATGTTTCTGTTTCCTCTACTGTCATTATATCAAAGCTTTCTGACCAGGACAGAAACACCCCACCAGTGATTTTCTCTTGAACTCATGCTCTGGAATACTGTACTTGTTATAGGCTAAACGTTCACTAGTGTAAAAATGTGACCCTTGTCACCAGCAAGTAACCCAGCAACTGGGTTAGACAGTCAGTTTTCTTCTGCCTTTCTCCTTCCTGCTGAGAACTGTACCTCTTTCAGCTATAATTTATGGAGGAGTACAATGACCAATTGAACTCATGTTCGGAATTATCATTTACTAATCTGCACAACTTTTTTAGTGAAAAATGGCTGAAAATTTCATCAGTATAGTCTTATAAGATAGGATACTCCAGGAGATTTTTGTGCTCATTCATATGTCTAATTAGCATGTCTCATTCATATGTCTCATGTTGTTCTTTTGAACAGTCACACACATTTCAAATATCAGCCACTTTTTACTGAGGAACCTTGCAATTTTCCTGTTACACATAGGCAAAGCAATCTGAGTGATGGGATTACTCACATTTAAAAGTACCTTATGTGATCAAACAACTAGTGAACGGTGCAGTGTAAGCTACCACTCCATCAGTAATTAATCTTCTAGCTAAAACTTTTTTGAACAATAGGAACATTATAGATTATTATATATCATGTCCATATTTGAAAGCCAAAGTTTATATTAAGATTGCCTGGAAAATACAAATAATAAAATAGTATGGAAACCTATCCAAATAATAATGTCAATGAGGGAATGGAGATCAAAACCCTGAGTTACTTGGTCTGTTCTCACAGCTGACCCTTTGAACAGGTTGGACTAGGAACACTCTGAAGTCTCTTCCAATCTGACTTATTCTACTGTTCTATGGAGAAAGGTGCCATCACTTAAAATGTCATCTAGATTTTTACTTAGACAACCCAGAAGGTATGATTGAATATCCAAGAGAGAAAACAAGCAGAATCACATTTGTACTTCAGAGAATTAAAAATCACACCATAATAAAACTTATGACAGTTAAAAATCACCAGAGGAGAAACCTCTGTGGCCACACAGTTGATCTGCACTGAAATCTTGGCACAACTGATATCAGAAAGAGTTACAAGCTTAATAATAGTGAAGCTGATGGGAAAATCTAAGAAGACACAGTGCACTGGTACACATCCAATGTAATATAGCCGTTAGCAAGAGGAATGGAGAATTGTCAGAGAAAGAGAGATATATTTGCAAATTAACGTTCAGTTTTGTATAAATGCTTTTGGCAATGATGTTCATTTTCAGAGAGTTCAGACAATTTCTTATTTAAAAATCAAACACAATTCTTTCTTACAGAAATTACAAAGTACTTTTATTGTGATTTTAAAAAAAATGTTTTGTCTTCCTTTTCTTTCTATTCTGTTTCTGTACGCTTTTAGGAAGTCTTTACTCTTTTATTTGTGAGGATGAGAGTCCTGATATCACAATACTCCCTTACACAAGCTGGCAACAGGTTGGATTTTTATATGAGAAGCACAAACAACCACTGTGCAACCACAAACTTTTAGCTAGAACAATCATTTTTGACCTAACCAGAAAGGATGTGTCCGTCCTCCAAAACATATGCAAAAAATAAGAAAAAAATTATTAGATGGCAGCACTTTTGTCCTCTTTTCTACACTCAGCACCAGACAGGACTTTTCAGAGGACCACAAGTCCATTAAACTACTGCAGAGTTAAACATTCACAGCTTGATTTCTGTTGATTTCTGTTACAATTGATTTCTATTTTCTCCTGGACATTTCTAGTTTCTTATGCTGACCTGCTGATTTGTCTTCAGCAAATCTTTATCACATCAGCTCACAGTTAGGTCCTACACTGATTTCTGTACAACTGAATAATGACATAGACAATGTTATTTCAGCATTACAAAAGGAACAGAGGGTTTATTATTTGAAACGTAGCCATTGGTGTTTTGGAAGCACTTTCTAAAAATTACATGCAATTGAAAAAAGATAAAGGATTGAAGAACATCATGGCGTCTGAGTCTTGCTTGTTTTCTTTAGACTCCAGACTAGAAGAAAATCTCAATAACAATATATTCTTTTATATAACACTTATAAATAATGCTCAGCATGAATTTTTCCACTTTTCCCTTGTGTTTCTTTTTGCTTCAAGAGTCTCATCAAAAGCACTGAATGGATTTATTTTCAGAACTGGAACAAAAGTGATATAACTAACTATAAACAATTCATGCATCTATTTCCACTTTATAGGATGGAACTTTCCATCTAAAGATATTTCTGTTTAGCATTTATGAGATCATTGTCACTCCTTTGTTTATTCAGTCGTTTGTTTGAATCTATTCCCCTCAATATGGAAAACAAACTGTTTAAGTAAAGAGAATGGTGCCAATCCAGTATTCAGACAATGCAGTTCAGTTTAAAATACAGGCCTACCATTTCCAGCATTGCCTCATTACAGCCTTATATCAGTTATGGGAACGTTATTGTCAAATGTGCTGCTGTGTAATGGAGTGGCAGCTAAGAATAGGAGCATCGGGATATTTCTGAATATGCAGGTCCGTGCTCCTGAGGAGAGCAAAAAAGTGGGAATTCGCTGTTCACTACCAGTGAATTTGAGGTCTTTGATTTCTGCCCTTGTCCCTGTGACAGTGCTCAAATACAGTTTATGCTGCCCAGATCTGCTGACACCACAGTATATTTAGAACAAGTTCTACTGAAGAATGATGCTTTATTTCTGCCAGGAAAACAATACTAAAACTACACTCTTGCATGTGCCTAAACTTCCTTTTTTTGTGAACATATTGAGACCACTAGGCAAATCCAAAAAAATCACAGACAAATTTCCTGGCAATGCTGAAAAATTTACACGTGTTTTTGTCTGTGATTCTGGGGCAATTAACTAAAACCATAAATATGTAATTATTTGATTGAATAAAATTTATCCAATTTGACAAATATGGGAAAATTCTTTAGCAATTTGTGACCATTTGAGAAAGAAATGTGTGATAACTAATCCAAAAATATAGAATTCATGTCAAGCCAAACTACTTGCAGAGTAAAAGACTTTGCAGACAGGGGAGAAATCATAAATCTTAATTAAGGATTTTGAAACTGCATCAAAGTGGCTTTCTGAAAAATAACTTGGTGGATGGGACTTTTAGGATGTGGGAATAAAACGTCTCAAATCACCTGAAGACTAATTACAAATGGTTTCCTGTCAAAGGGGACAGCTGTACAAGGAGCAACTGTGATGGTCTGCGCTCTGTCAACAGCACTTTTGATGTTAGAATATAGATTACATAAAGCTTACATGCATTAAATTTTCCCATGGCAGAAAACTGAGAGGGATCACAAGTACACTTAAATTTAAAGAGAGACCAAGTACCTGTAGGTAACTTAAGTGATTCAGTATGGATAGCCACCTGTGCATATAGAATGAGAAACAAGTTGTTAAGACAGCACATCTTTAGAGAATTATTTGGTTTAGTAAATTTTAGGATTAGAAAACATCCTTTTGATAGTTAGGTAAGCAAATTATATTCATAAAATAACAGCGGTATAGTTGATTCTGCTCTAGGACTGCATGACCTTTGAAGGCCATGCAGTTTCAAATCTGTGGTGCAGGATGATCAATATCTTAGATTGTATTGGACCCAATAGGTTCCCAAGGTGACAATTTATACCGTTTACTATTCAATTTAGCAATCATTTTACCAGCTAAGGATCTGGTTTTACTGTATAAAGCTAGGATTCTTTGATCTTCCATTATCTTGCCACTGAGATTTGTTCTGTTGTAAAATTAACATTGGCTTAAATCACAGTTTTGCAGGCATTATAAACAAGAGTATAGTTATATTCTGAACTACATTTAAGAAGAAATTCAAGATACAAGATAGTCACAGAAGAACTCAGAGATATATATCCTGAATTTGAACACTATTTTCAGTTCACTGTCAAGAGTTCAGACAAGACCAGGAAAAAGTAGGTAAGGATATTTCAGAAATTGGAAGTAGGTTTTCATTTTCTAGTACTAGATACAAAGGGATTAATAGAAAATAAAGATAGCAAACTGCTAATAAACAGGTAATCATTTTCCAGAAGGGATTTTGTTCACTACTGACATTGTAAATGGCCATTACTAAAATAGTAAATGAGTGATGAGAAAGGTAATATGAGGATGATATATTTTTAGAAGCTTTAACAGTTTCTGGCTTAAGTTTATTGTTACAGTCTGTACATTTATGAGATAAGATGAAATGCACTTCTTAAAAAAGACATTATAAAGGACAGTAAAAAAGATTTATGATGCAGATTACCATGATATCTTGAAGAAAACTGGGGACACTAGAGGAATATGTTGCTAGTCAAGAGGCATTAGTTTATTTCCAGCCAAACCATAACAGTTACTGGCAGCTATAAACATTGTAAAAGCAGAACAAGTTGCTAGTGTTACAATCTGTATATAGTAAAATTAGGGAGGACTGGCAGAGTTGATAAATTCAGGATTCTCAGTTCTAAGAAAATGTATAAAATGTTTTATACATTGCAAGGCTAACAGTGGTGAAATCAAAGGATGGATCCTTCACTTTTTGATGTGTATATACAAAATCATTAAGGAAAATTCGAAAGCTTAGCAGGGAGTATCTCAAGTAGTGTGATTCTTGACTGGTCTTGCAAATACAGGGAAGAGGCAGTTGCGGAATGTACACCTGCCTTTTCCACTCAGTTCCAATGTGTTTAGAGAAATGGTCCTGATGACTCAATGAATAGGACCTTTCCTATTTTATCTGGCAATAATATATTAGGTTCCCTAAAGTATTTTCCATATATTTTATTAAATGCCCCTTGAGACAAAGTAAACTGTCAACATCATTAGCTACTCTACTATTGATCATGAGACTCCACTGACTCTGTAGTCCCTAGAAGATATTTTCACCGTAAAGTTAGAATAGAGTATTCCTTTTTACAATCATCTGAATCACATCTAAGTTTGGATGAAATCCCTGTCCCTTAAAAGCCAAGACTAACCAGAGATGACTTACTTTTTGCATTTTTTGATACCCGAAGACTAAAAAAGGGTATAGATTACTACTTTAGCACAGGATATTAAAACAATTAACATAGGACTATATGTTTATTAGTAACTAATCTGTCATAAAATTTATACTACTAACTACAATCATAGTCATACCTAAAATTACAGTCTCCTCTCCATTTACATTTTGCGGAAAGCTCTGTATGGAGTAATTTTAAAGAATAAACTTATTTTAAATGGTTATAAAAACATTTTTTTTAAAAAAAAAAAAGTAAAGACTCCAAGTTTGTAGTTACCACAGCAACACTGCATTTCCTGAGTTGTGTGCAATCAAAACCAGGACTATGTCATTTATATTAAGTACTTGGGCTAGTATATTATCTGGAGTATATTTATCTGCAGTAAATGCAATTTTACTGCAGATAAATGTGTACCTATTTCAGAATAGATACAGTACCTTAATAAATCTATCTGCACAGATTCAAGAGATAGAATATAAATTACACTAAATGGAAGAATGATACAGCATAATGACTGAAAAAAGGGCCCTCCAGCATCTCAATCAAGTATGTAATCTGTAAGTTTCATTTTCCCTTCCTGCAATTCCCCATGCAGTTTGAAATGTCTGTGATATTTATCTTCACTTTTTCTCCTAAACACTTTCAACCAATATCTGAGAAATAGGCGATTCACACATTTCTAAGGATTGAACACCTCACAGGTAAACAAAGATTTCACATGAAAATATTTAATTATTAATCAACTAAAGAGTTTTCTGCAATTTAGAAGACAATTCAAAATGTTTACACTGGTGGGGGAAATTACAAGCCATCGGGGATACATTTCCCTTATTAATGCATTCTGTGCAAGGCCTGAGAAATTAGAAGAATTCAGAGGCAGAAAAGCTTTGTAGGGCAGAGCACATAGCAGAGCACAGATGTCTAAGAACTTCCCACTATTCACTGAATGGTCACAACTGTTTATTGTAGAGTGGAAATTCATCTCAGTTGCATGGTAAAAAAATATTTAGGAGAAAGTGAGGTGAAATAACGTTCAACCTGCACTCCTCAGGCACCCAGATGCAGTAAGTGACCACATAAATTGTCCTACCCAGTCCACCTCAATGTGAAGTCAATCAGATTAGTCAGAAAAGCAGTAACTTCTTAAGCTAAGAAGCTAAGTAGTACCTTCTGAAACTGTTCTTAGCTTAAATCTCAATGAAAGAGACTACAGTTAATGCATTTAACCTCGTAAATGTGATGGTAGTTCATAAGCAAACAAGGCTTTCCTCTAGTTATTCAGTCCAAACAGTTAGTAAGCTGTTAAGGGTAAAACTGTCAATTTATCATATTTTGACAGATACCACATGTGGCAGTTGTATCTTTGCTCATATCTTTCTATTAGACTTTTATTTTTATTTAATGAGAGATGAAAGATGCAAATAATTGCTGAGTAGCATTCCTGTCATCTATCATTGGTGTTTCTTTCATTAATGTGACGGGACCTCCAATGCCCAGAGACAAGATGAAGAATTGTTTATTGAGATAAAGTGTGCTGGAAAATAGAATTACACTGAAATATGCCTTTAATGAATAATCATTAGGCATTTGAGAATAGATGGCATTGCTAGAGTGAGAAAATGCCAAAGGTTTAACATCAAAAATATTGTGGCCCAGTCATGACGGAATGCTTTTTCTCCCCTGTCATGGGTTCAGCTGGGATGGTGCTAACATTTTTTTGCTAGAAGTTGGTGTAGTGCTATGTTTTGGATTTGGGATGAGAACAACATCTGCATACCATCATAAAAATCCAGAAAAGATAAAGAATTTTCAGTTGTGCAAAATAGCATCCTGTATGTAGGATATCTTGCACATTACTGTTAGTTACTGCTATCAGGATAAAGATAAATGCTATAAGGTAGAAGTGTCAATCATGTTAGTCTGAATGTCATGATTACCATAGACACAAAATAATTACAAAGGAAGAAAATACAGGGAAAGCAGACCTGTATCCTACTCAGGAAAGCTGACAATGTTTATCCCTTCAATCAATTTGCATTCCTAGTAACCATCAGTGGTAATAATGACAGACACCTTGGTGACTTAAAGGAAATAATTAGGTAAAATACCATGTCCAGTGGAATCATCCCTTTCTTTGGACATTTCCCTGTTAATTTGCTGACTAATATGTTTATTACTCCAAGAAGATCTATTATGTATAAAACTAGTTCAGCTTTGGCTTCCCACTGTCATTTGCCCTTTAGAAAACATTGTATCACCTGTGCATGAGGCTCCTCATCTTGCCACAGCAAAATAAGTCACTTTTTCTTTTGTAAATAATTGTTCAATTACCTAAATATTTTGCTTCATTTCCCAGTAGACAGGGCTTCTTTTACTTCCCCACTTCCATTTTGTATCAGACCATAACTGAAGTTTCAACTGCATGGCACTGCCACTTCATTTTGATGAACAGTGAAAGTAGTTTCTCTGGGGATATATCTGTGATAAGCATCAGAGAGTAGAGACCATGTGGAATATTTTTGTCATTTAATATTGTATTCATTATACCTATTATCAATACTTAATAGTCTTTTGTAAGAACTTTTCACACACATACACACTCATTTCAATAATCTCTTTACATATGGCGACTAAAGAAACGTATCCATATTATATGCATATCATATCCATATGACTTTCAAATTGAGAGCCATAGGCAATATGCTTCTTCAGCATGGTCAAAAATAGAAACAGTCAATAGAACAGAAACAATAAGTTCTCTCTGATTCTGTACCAAACTTCTCAAGTAACCAGGGGGAAATCACCTGCAATGGGTAGAGATCATCTTTCTGTGATTTTCGTGTAAGTGATTTCCTTGTGCTGACTCAATTTCTCTAGTATAAAACACAGGTATGGCTCACAAGCCTTTGGAAATAACAGATTGGCAATGCAGTGTAAATGCCAAAACAAATTATTTCAATTCAACATTGTCTTTGAAAAGAATTTTACTAATGCTTTGTCTTCACAGTTGTGTATCATCCAGAGGCAGCTGACACCCAGATTGTTCAGAAATGAGCAAAAAATCCTCAAGGATATCTGCTTTTTTTTTCAGATATAAGACACATATTCTGTAGAACATGAAAGCCTCTGAGAGGCACGGTCATTCTTAAGTTCTCACAAGGGGCTGTCCTTTGGGCACACCTGTATACCATGAGGGAACAGGACATAGAGGCGCTCAATTAGTGGTGATCAGTGTTCACTGCAACACCCCATCAAGGACAGTATGCCTCAACTCTTAATATAGCTGTGATATGGTAAAACTATTTGCTTATGAATTATTTGAGTGAGTCTATACTAATGGGCATTTCTTGTTTATGGGACCTGAGCTGCTTTGCATTGTGTGGACTTCACAGACCTAATGGGCAGTATCTCAAGCACTTCCAAGCCACCTAGGCAGGGCCTTTTATCAGTTTTCCATTGATACAAATTGTGGGTAATCTTTTTGCCAGGGACAGCAATAAAGATGAAGACAACCTGTCTAAGAACTCTCCTAGTGGATTAAAAGGCTTGTGTGTCACAAATTTCCGAATCTACATTTTTTCTTCCTCTGCCTCACAGCCCCTCCAAGTCTCCTCAGAAGAAGCAAGGCTACCTTTCTTATTTATTATTTATTTGTGAAAGTATATCCCTTTTCAAATATTACTACGGAGAAACAATGGAAAGTGGATTTGATAATAAAAACACTATTATAGCTGAACTATCTAATCTTCTGGGACATCCTTACTCTATACCAAAGCCAAGGGAAAATCAGAAGGGAAAGGAGTGGTAAGTTCAGGGGAGTGGTAAATTTGTCTATTTTCTTAAGGAGAGAGAGAAAATATCTGATAAAAATTAAAATAATTTTCAGTCATGATTCCCAATGCCTATTGAAAAGAATATTACAAGTTACACCCTTATGACCCTATGACGCTATGAGCACTAATATAACAAGTAATGCAGTATACATAATATATTGGGTCTGGCTGAGGCAGGGTTAATTTTCCCAACAGCAGCCTTCATAGTGCTGAGCCTTGTATTGTCACCTAGAAAGTTATTGGTAACACCCTAGTGTTTTGGCTACTGCTGAGCAGTGCTCCCATAGCATCAAGGCTGTGTCTCTAACATTCTTGGCCTTCCCAGCAAGGCTGGGGGTGGGGAAGAGCTTAAGAGGGGACATAGCCAGGACAGCTGACCCAAACTGACCAAGGAGATATTCCATAGCATAGGATGTTTGCTCAGCTAAGAGCAAAACTCTTAGCAAAAAGCTAATAGAAAGGACAAGAAAGGACAAGAATTTGCTCTATAGCAAAATGTGAAATGCAGCTTGATTCTGTCAAAGAACTCTCATTATCAAAGTATACGAAATTAGAATTAGAAAGAAAATAATGTCACCTATGACAACACGTCGTATTCTCAGATAAATTATTTACTTTGTTTTGCAGTACAGTAGGGTGGTACTGCACATTTTCCAAATCCCAGATTTTACTGTTCTGGAAAACAAATAAACAAACAAAGAAAAACCAACAAAAAATTAAGTACGTTCCTTGCAAGACTTGTCAAGAGCAGGATAAGAAGCTGCAGTCACCAGAACCACTCAAACAGTATAGAAATTCTGTATGTATTGTTACATATCATCAATTTAGAATCTACTTTTTGTTGAGAATTTACATGTAGTGTATATCGTACCTTATATTTATAGTGTCATGTTTAAATTAGTTTATCTTAAGAGTATCACCACATGATATAAAAAATGCTTATCCATTTTGATAATATGAATTTATATACTCACATGATTTTATATTAATTATTTTCAAAAAAAAAGCAGAGAGCACGTATTGTTGGCTTAGTAATAATTATGTAGATACCTGAATAACAAAGTTCAGTAAATCATATGAGGGAAAGATTTTTCAGGCAAGAAAGAGCAGATAATTGTTAAAAATAAATTAGAATGTGCTAAGATAGCAATATATTAATAAATCCATTATAATAGAAGCAAAGATTTTTTTTTAATTGTAATTCTATAGTAAAATTAAAGATTAATTTTAAATTGCAACACTCCTTTGAAAAGCAAAAAGAAAGCCTTGTTATTGGTTTCCCTGTTTGTTATCTCTCAGCAATTGATTTCCATACCTAGAAGTGCTCATTTCACACAGAAAAGCATATTTCCTCACTTTGAACTCTCTCCATATCCAGTCATCTTTTCTGTTCCAAATATTGTCATTATTATTGCAGATACAGATCAAAGGGCGAACAATACTTGAGAAAAATCTCATAAAAATCAATCACAAAAACTACTGTGAATGTAGTTATTGGCTTTATACTTCCAACATAAGCAGTCAGTTCACTCCCTTTGCAGGCAAGAGAAGTATCTATCCTTCAGTGGTAAAATCAGACAAAGTTAAATTCCTAATCTTAATCATAACCTGCAAGAGATTTTTTTCTCTATATAATCTGTAGCCTCAGGAAACTAGTTTCCTGGTACTAACTTGTCTAGACAATGAAAATAATCCAAGTAAAACAATTCCATTGATGTGAAAGAAAGGTTGAAACTGGGTTCAGCATTAGCTTTGTTGCTTTTTTAAAGTCAAAAGACTAACCACTAATTTCTGACAGATGAAAAGCCAATATAGTTTTGTAAATTCATTAAACAAGCAAAAAATTGTTACCATGACAAGGGTGACCACAGCATTTAGGTTACACTTTCTCTACAGTCTAGCACACTGGGTGAATGGTCTCATCTAATAGCTTTGATGCAAGATGTGATTCTCCTATTAAAAAAAAAGACTTTTCAAAAACAGTCCATTGAAATTCTATTTCAATTGCCAGAACTGAATGAAGTTAAAATACTTCTTATAGTCAGAATTTGTATTGCTTCAAAAAGTAGAATTTTTATCTAATATGTTATTTTAATGTTTCATGATAACAAGATTATCCCTTGCATAATGAAAATAACAGTAAAGACCACGGTGAATTTTTTCACCTACATATTCTTAAATATTTCTTGAGAGAACTGAACTTGCAATTACAGTCAGTCTTGATCTCACTGAAAATTTGTCACAACTGTTTTGTGGACAAGTTATTTAAAGAATAGGTTAATTTTCTTTAATTTTGACATATTATGCAAAATATCTAAAAAAACAATAACAGCATTTTGAAAATTTATATCAGATTTCTAGACCCTACATTTTAAAAAATTTTATCCTGCTTTTTTGCTTAAACAAATGCAAAGAATGGGTTTTGTAAACAAATTTAACATCAGAGATTAATTCCCCATCAATTGTTCAGACAGAATGCTTCTGAAGTAAAAGAAGGCCAAAGAGGAAAGGTGGATATCATTTGAACTGTAAATGAAGCAGACTGCTGCCCTTTAAAGACAAGAAGGTTGCAAGTGAACTTTTAAACTGAAGAGTGGGGAAAATCTAAGATGTACAAAAGAGCATATCTTTTACAGAGGAAGTCATACAAATTCTCTGACTCATGAAGAATAAGAAACAGTCATATAATAAATGCCAGAGTGGCATTTAAAATGGGATGCCAAGAGGACAAACATACATACTTTAACACCAATGTTAAAAATCTAAAAAATAAGAGAGCAGAAAAGGAATGTGTAGTCAAGAATAAGCACACTATAGACTTTGTATAAGAAAAAACGCTGACACTCAGAGATATCAAGGTTCAAGAAATACAAGAAATATAGGGTACACAGATGTCATTGTTTGGGCCAGATTGGCTAACAAGAGAACCATTGTTAATGGCAGAATTTCAGAGAGTTAGAAGAGGCTTAGCTGAAAAGCAAAAGTACTAAACAGGTAATTGGTTCTGTTTCACCTCAAACCAGGACAGCCGTGCTAGTGGTGAAACACTCTAAAAGGCTGGTCCTGTTATGACAGGAGCAGAGAGGATATCTTTATGCTACTCTATACATCTACTCACATCTGAGGTTAAAATGAAAAGGTTCAGAGAAGGGCTACTAGATACAGAATGGTTTCTGGGTGAGGAAGAAGTAAATTGGGACACTTTAGATCAGACAAATGACAACAGAGTTTTGTGCAATCAGAAGTGGCAAGAACTGCTACAGTAGAATGGGCTGGCTGCTTATGCCCTCTCCGAGGACAAGAACTGAGAGGAAGCCAGGAGCCAGGATCAAATCCAACAGAAAGAGGAAATTCTTCATGCGACAGAATGTTGGAGAGAGAAAACACAGGCTCAGTCTGTGACCACAAACCTATCTCCAAGAAGAAAATTATTGATAACTACCGAATAGACATAGATAGCAACTAGGTCTGCAGTCCAGGGAAGTATTAAACCAAGTATGTCTGCCTAGTCTTACTTTTGCTCTAGGTTATGCACATGGCAACTGTTAGAAACAGGGCACTGGGGGAAATGATCTTTTGGTCCAACTTAGAGGTGTTTTTTCAATTGCAATTTGAGGAGTAATTTATTTACAATTAGGTACTTTTTATCTGTCCTGGATCACTGGCCTCCCAGGGTATTACCCCTGCTTCTTGGACGGAGGCCAAACCTGAAAGAATAAAAATGTAATACCTATGAATTCTGCTTCCAAGCTCAAGTTCAAGTATGATACAATATTGTGAAAAAAAAAGTAACACACATGTCCACAGTGGGAAGGAAAGAAGTTCATGCATCACTAGCATGTGCAATTTTTTAAAAAACAATGCTTGTTCTGTCAAGATTTTGATCTCTTTCTATCCCTCTGAACCTTACTCCACGAGAGCAAAGAGGACATAAAACACAATCATTCAGAAACAAATGTCATTTTCATTTGTACCAATATTAATTTATTATAGCTGGATACAATAAAACTAGAATATAGAAAACTTCACTCTTCCTGAGCCTAACATACACCTGATTTAGGAAAATCAGCATTTCGTTATGCAGTTGGTCATTCCATACAATAAATCAAAACTTTGGAAGACATAGAGCAAATTCTGTTCTCTGAAGACTGTATGAATCACAAGAAGGTTGCTACAGTTTATTCATTTTTGTTAAACACCATTGAGCTAGCAAAAAATCCATGGACACACATCATGACAGTAGATACTTCGTTTCTCGTTTCTCATCTACCTGATATACAAACCACACCCTTCCAGCCCAAGAGCCACTGCAGTTTCTCACACCATAGAATCATAGAATTGTCTAGGTTGGAAGGGAC
>BJBW01009094.1:1400-39629 GCA_004320125.1 Scolopax mira
CCCCCCTCCCCCCCCCCCCCCCCCCCCGCCCCCCCCACCCCCCCCCCCCTCCCCCCCCCCCCCCCCCCCCCCCCCCAGGCCCCCTCCTCCCTCCTGTTATTTGCTTTTCTAATTGATTGCTTGGGCACGGGGCGGGGTGGGGGGGGGGGGGGGAGGATGGGAGGATGAGGGAGCCGGAGGGGGTTGCGGGGATGGGGAGGGTCCCTCAGAGGAGCTGGGAACCAGGCGGGGGGGGGACACACACAGAAGGTGTTTTGGGGGAACTTCTGTTGGAGATGGGGAGGGGGGATGTAGGTACGGGGTGGGGGGTGCTGTGCGCAGGGGCTGTTTTGGGAGGCACGCGTGGCTGTGGGTGCCGAGGGGGGTGCTGTGTACCCCTACCCATGCGTCCGCAGCCGAAACGTGTTTCGGAGCCACCTTCGCTCGCTGCCACCTCTTCACTTTAATTTTCTGTGCGTGCCGCTGAGATAAGGGAGCCTTTTCCTAAGAATCAGGGAGATGACAGTGAGCAATGGATGCTCTGAAATTGCCCGTGGTGACTATTTAAAACTGTGCCTGCGTGTGTCTCATGTGTGTGTAAAATGAAAGATATTTGGAAGGGGGGGGGGTGGGGAAAGGGACACAAATCATTTTAATACGCCTTAATGATCAGCTCATGTTACTGTGGTAGGAACATCAGAGAAAATTAATCCTACCATCAGGAGTAAAACGCTGCTCCGGTACGAGAGTTCTCAGCTGCGTGTACCTTCCTAATAACATGCACAATTTTATTTATTTTTACATGCAAACACCGCTACTAATTAGCCGTGTGATTATACTTGTGCATTTCATTGGGGCTTTAACTGATGTCATTCTGCATTATTCAACCATATGAAAACAATTTTCAATTAAGATAATGGCACGCCTTGAAATTATGCAAATGCCGGTCGTATTGTGTGGAATAATTATGACAAATGTAAAGCAGGTAAAAAAAAGTTTCCTAATGCAGTTGTGTTTTACACCCCGGTGATGTCATTTCCCCTCTGGCCTAAGTTAGTCATTCATTAGCAGAGTAGCAGCAGCAGCAGCAGCAACAGCTCTGAGTGATACTTCTCTGGCAGGGAGCCTACAGAAACCGGCACTGAGAGCCAGGGCCTAGAGAGGGCAACATAACACTCCCATTAAGAAATGTACTTTGTTTTCACTTACTCCATTAACTTGTTTATAGACATCGGAATGATTTTTTTGGTTTGTTTTGTTATTATTGTCAATTTTTTTTTTTAATAGTTCGGAAGGAGCTGGGTTCCGCTCGGGGACGTGCAGGCGGGCGGCAGACAAAAGGCTTGGGTGCTGGCTGGGTGGGGGTAACCAGCTTCATCCTCATCCCCTAACCACCCCCCAGCCCGTTGCTGGTCCACGACATCCCTGTCTGTCCCCAGAGCAGTGGCAGGGCCACCTCTGGGGGTCGCAAGGCTTCCCGACACCGGGCTGGCCGCCTCCTGCGGTGGGTGACGCAGCCCTGGGGTCAGGGGTGGCTTGTAGCCATCGGGGGAGCCCCTGCTCGTGGCGTGGGGCTGCCGAGGGGGTGAAGCACCTCGTCTGGCATTCGGGGAGCGGGGCTGAAGCAACCCGGTGCTTAAATGTGCATGGCAGATCGGGGGTGTCCGAGGCGAAGGGGCCTGCCGGTAAAATTGTTGGTGAGGGGAGCGAGGGGTGGAAGCTCAGGCTGGAGATGATGGAGCCCACCGGAGATTGGGGTGTCGTTGCCAGCAGGTACCTGCACCAGCAGCGTGATTAATAGGAGCAGGTCCCTGCTTCTCTCCTCTAATAGCAGCATCGACAGTACGACAGTACTCAGCTGGTGGCTGCAGGGAGGGAGGGGGAGCGAGGAGGTACGAAAGGCTTCTGTTACTTAGAAATTTCTGATGGCGTATTTTATCTGATTGCCAAATGTTTGAGCTAATCAGTGATAAGTGTAAATATAAGTCTTTTTATAGCTAGCTGAATTCATCATCCAGACTTAAATATAACCCTGACTGCTGCTAAAACCGGATGTTTCCACGCGCCGGGGCCCAGACCCAGCGACGGGTTTGAGCCCAGGTGTGCTTTGGCCGAGGTACCCTTCCCTCCCCCTGAGGCTCACTGGAGAGCATGGAGAAGCTCTCCTTCCCCCCCAGAAGCCAGCCAGAGGTTGCTTCCGAGGGGGTCTCGGTGGCTGGCAAGCATGGGATGGGGCCAGTTGCGCACCGCAGGTACTGGTGTTGCTGGCCCCGATGTTATCGCATCCCAGAGCAGCACACGTGGGGAGACTGGGACCAGCTCCGGCACTGGGTTCAGACTGGTGGTCTTGTTGTGCAGGAGCAGCGGGGGCGTTTTTTGTGAGGCATTTTGGGGATGCTGTTCGTTGAGCTAGAAGAGTTTTGAACTACTTCACTGAAAACTTTGTCCCTGCTTTTAAAGCACAGGGGCCCAGGGGTGCTGCCTCTGGCCTCTCCGTCCGGCCCTGGTCGGAGAGTGGGAGCAGCTTCTCCCCCTTCCCTCCGGTGGGAAACAAGTGTCTGTCCCCCCTTCCTGGAAGGACCACCCTCTATTACCTGTTTTGCCAGAGGAAAAATCACCACCTTGCCCTGGTTTTCTTGGCCGCTCCTGGGCCAGCGTGGTCCCCTGTGTCACCTACCCCATGGGAGGGGAGGACCTCTGCCATGGCAGGTGCCTCCTGCAGGGCTTGGAGGAGGGTGCTCGGGGGGGCTTTGGGGGTGCAGAGGGAGCAGCTGTTAGAGCACACTGTCGCACCTAAAACTTTGACGGGGCGTGTGTGGAAAGCGGCCCCCCAGCTTTTCCAGTGTCCCACTGTGAGAAGGAATTGCTGGCACAGCCCCTGCCCCGTCCCCTCGCACAGCACCCTGCACCCAGGGCACTCAGGAGGTGGGCTCAGCCCCCCCAGCCCTGCAGCCCCCCAGGCTCCTGGCTATACCGTCCCCCAGCTCATTTACTGCTCCCCGCTCCGAGGGGTAGCGTGGGGGCTGTGGAACGACTGACCTTTGCAAAAGCAGCTCTAGAGCAAAACGCTTGTTAATGCCTTGTATTTTCATGTTTTTAAAGGTGTTGGCATTAATTAGGCCGGCCTTAAAAATACATATATCAAAGCTGGCGCTCGTTAAATCCAGGGCTGGGATTTGGTGTGATTTGGTGTGCGATTCCTAAAAATACCCCAAACAAGTGACTGGTTTATTTTGCCTGGTGTGACATCCCCTGTGTGGTGGTGGATGCCAGTCCTGCTGAGGCTGGCCCGTCGGTGGGGCTCTGCCTTTGGTTCATTCAGCAGCAGCCGAGTTTACTACGAACTCATGTTGATTTCATCTCTTCTCCCAAACTGGGGATCTGATGCAATGCTTTTCGCCTTGCAAATAATCCTTACTCATGCAAGTAATTTACATGAGTAAGCGTTGCTCACACAGAGGAGAGGAGAGAGATAGCTTCCTGTAATTATTTCCCTAGCAGTATTTTGCATTTTCAGACTAATTGGAGAAAAAAAAAAAAAAAGCCATCACTCCATAAATGTATGTAATTTATAATTGCAAAGGAGATATTTCCAGAAAGAAGGGAAGGGATGCAGCAGGTTTATTCTGTCTTTGTTTTAGGACAGATGCTCACAGCACCCCTCGAAAACCCGATTCGTTTCTGAGGGGCTCCCCATGTACAGAGGTGCCCCCAGTGCGTGGGGGGCAGCCAGCGTGGTGTCTTATGGCACTAGTGCTTTATTGCCACCCCCCCTTGAAAAATGTGCTACTCCCTTTGTGCAGGAGTATATTTTTCTGAGAGACACAGGAAAAAACTGTGTCTTACTACACTCTTACTTGAAATGAGAACGACCCTGCTTTAGTCTCTGTGGTGTGTGCCTTATGCTTGTATCTGTCAACACTGGTAATGACAACACGTTTCAAACATGCAGATTATGATTATTAAAGGGTGCTTTAAAAATCATGCTAATAGCATCAATCTCCAATGTACACTTGCTCAAATTAATTCAGCCTTGGAAATCAGGCACACTGTAATAGCAGCGTTAGAGAAACGGCATTTGTCATAAAATATCATGGTTTTGGTAATTGCATATCCACTCTGTATATTTTTATCTCTTTCACCACCAGTAGCATATGCTGGCAAAGGAAGGAGAGGGCAATCATATTACTCAGAGAAGCCACATGTTGCTAGCCATTAGCCAGCAATCTGGTGTATGTGGTCACTTAAGGCAGATTCCCTTTTTTTTTTTTTCTACTTTTTTTTTCTTTCCCCCTTTCCCTTCTCTTCCCAGTGCATTCAGACTGTAAAATACACCCACTGCTCTCCAGAGTTGCTGTTCCCAGTCTGATCAGTGGCACTAAACATTAAACTCTTGTCTTTGGAGAATAATAGGCCTCACATGGTACACCCTCAAGCATGTTGAGATACTGTGCAGGCTGGAAAATAAAAATGTTCTAATTGTGTCTTTTAAATAAGCATAGGAGTGAATTAATTAGACTATATTTTGTCTTTAGTTGCTTAGTTACACAATAGTATTCCTAAGCACAAGTAAGATAAATTGGCTCTTTTTGTGCTGCTTGTCCCTTAATCATAATTACTGTATTGCTCAGGAGAGTAACGCATACATAGATTTTGCATTTTTAATAATATTCAAACAACATGCGAGTGATATAGAAAGTATGTTCTGATTCAAGCTCTTATATGCTTTTATTCGGGAAGAAGTTCTTCTGCTGTGGGAGCGGTATTTGCATTAGTTGCTCAGAGATGTAGTTCTGGGAAATACATAATTGAAATATTCTTGCAATGCTTGTTCTGGCCCTTTCATTCGCATTCAAAATAACAATGCCTTAAGTCTCCGAACAGTCATCCACTCTTGATTTAAGAGCTTTTTTTCTTTGTGTGTGTGTATGTGTGTTTGTGCATGTGCAGTGTGGGTTCACACCCAGCGTTAACCCTGCCGAGAGTAGACGCTCGCGTGATTCATAGTGTCGTATCAAGTTGAGCTTTTTATTTTGTAGCTAAAACGCAGTCAGAAGGTCAGATGAACATCGGCATTTTATGGCATTAATCCAATGACCTTAATGCTTGGCAGGCGTCCATGTTTCTATGCGAAGGTGCCAGGGTTATAGATAATAAGAGTTTGTTTTCATTTTCTGGATATTTTAATCTTTCTTTGCAAGGCTTAGCCTCGGGTCTGGGGGGCTTGGAGCTGCTCCCGGGGGCCAAAACTTTAATTTCTTCCTGGGTTGTTGAACGTTAGCTGCTAATGATGGGCAGATTGATACAGATACTGAACAATGGAAGGTTCTGGCAAGAGCCCCCCTAGACATGCTCAGTGGATGTATGTGAAAATTGGCTCCATTGTTCTGCTGTATGAAAAGCAAGTAAATTATTTACAGATATTTGCTAATTAAAGCACATATTGTTTTACCAGCACAATAGAACACAATATAACAAAAGACAAAAGAATAAGCTTGCATAATTTAAACCTGCTAATGCAATGTACTCCTTGTTAAGAAAAATATAATTATGTAATCTATGAGGAAAGCTTTTCGTACTGTAACTGTAGTAGGCAAAATTAGGAATGAATTGCTTGTCAGCTTGCCTAAACTAAAACAACTCTTCAAGGTCTGCGAGCTATCTGACGGGAAAACATTTTGACTGAAGCCTATTTTCTCTTTGGTCAGAACTTCTATCTGCAATGACAGATATAAATTCAATTTGAACCTCTGCTCGGGAGCAGGAGAAGGGAGGGAAAAAAAACACCCCAGAAGCGAAGGAGGAGGCTCACAGTAGAATTGTCAAGTCCAGCTGCATCTCAGCCATCCCTCCGTGCGCTTCCATCTCCAACCCACTTCTGGCCCAGATGTACCAGCACCCCACAAGGCATCCTACAGAAACACGGTGCTGCTCTGCCCCAGGACACTTTGTGTGCCTTGCTTTGGAAATACTGAGTCACACCGAAAAAGCTGCTTGCTAATACAAGGGATTTTTATAGGACTTAATGTGCTTCACCTACGTCCTTTACCTTGGTCTCTTTTTTGGGGTTTTTGGACCTCGGCAGGTGGGGTGAACACGTTGGGATGTAGCATTTGCCGTCAGTGTTCAAATAGCTATGTGTGGCTGTGCTTAGGCTGGGGAAACAGCACGGCGGGCTGGGGAAATACCTGTCACCTGAATTTAACAAGATCATTAGAGTCCTTTAAAGTAATTAGCAAAGGATTAACAGATGAAAGGTTTTGCCTTGGCCTCTTTTAGAATTCCCCCCTGTGCCAGCTGAAATCCTGGGCTGTGTATGTCTCCATTCTCAAGAGCGGTGATCTCTGTAGGTCCCTGCACGCTGGCATCTCTGGGGAACATTGCTGGTCCAGATCCCAGTGGCCAGCCGCACTCCAGCATCCTTTGGGACATCTCCCTCTGCCCTGGGCTAGGGGATGCACGAGGAGATGGTACCAAATGGGGCGCTTGGGGCAAGGAAAGGGGAAAAGGTCCTGGAGCCAGATCTTTTCTATGATGCAGTCACATTTTTTTAGCTGGTCTGTCATCCTGCGGCCTTAAAAAACACCCATCATGTATCCCCTCAGTCCACAGTAGGCGACAGGGAGATGGGACCTTCTTTGGAGAAAGCCTCTGAGAGCAAAGCAGTCCTGTACGAATGTCCTCTGCCCCTGTAGGGCTGAATGTGGTCCCTGTAAGAAATCTTGGGTGAAGTGGTGCTTCTAGGAAATGACTCTGGAGACCCAGGTTCAGGTTCCTGAGTGGCTTTTGGCAAGTGGGTTAGGGCTGAATTGAGACAAGCTGTCCCAAAGCCCTGGTAGCATCTGTGCAACAGAGAACTCTGGACTGCAGATTCTGCTGACAGGGCCTCTTGGTTTGACTGTGCTGTCAAGGGTAGTGGCACTCTCCTCAAACACCCAGGTAGATGCATATTGATGGGAGAGGTTCTTAGTGGAAATAAGCCCCCTTCCTCCTTTCTCTACCTCTGCAACACCACCGTCTATCTCCTTAAAGGGGTCTAGAGCAGGGAATTGGGTTCCTGGGGCAAGAACTATGTTGTTGGGCAAGGTACGGGGAGGTCCTTTTCACAAAAAAGCCTAAAAAATACATGGGATGTAAAAGAAGCCCAGAATAATAGAGGCTTTTATGCCCAAATGAAATATGCAGTTCTATTATCCTTGGTGAATGCAGTCTGTAAGAGTCACACTGTATTTTTTGCTCCTGCGGATGAATGTGTTTTCATCAGCAATGTACTGGGTTGTAAAATATGCATCCCCAGCTATCTACTGTGCTAAAGGTTTCAGTAAAAAGGCTTGAAGATGTTTTCTAATGCAAATCATACTGATCAGATAAATGACACACGGTGTCTCCTGTAATTATCGGCAAGAGTTTTTACAGTATGTCTTCTGTTTCTCTCTAGGCCACATATTTGATGTTAGGAGACAGCCAAGCAGGTGTTCGACTCTCTCGTGCCCTCCAGAATTCCTTAAATGACCTCTGGAAGCACTGGAGTGAAAACAGTCTCAGCACGTCAAAATTTTGAGATATCTCGGTTGCCGTAATTCTTTTAAGGCTGCTTCAGCATCTCTAAAATATAAATCTTTCCTAGTTACTGGCAGTGAGTGAGGCCTTGTGACGTACTGTATGCGGGTGTGCAACCAAGATGTACGACCTCCCTTTGCTGCCCTGTGACTCCCTGCCTTGTAAGAGTTAATATTTCTTCTAAAAAATAATTATCTGCTTTAAACTATTCTAACTACCTGACCTCTTTCCCTGAATGTAAGTATTTCAACCATCTGCTGAGTCAGGCAATATAGCATTCTGTGCTTTCAGGAGGCTGTGATGGTTGCTTAGACAACAGTGACATAATATTTAAGCGTAACAGCTCTCAAAAAGATACTGTCCCCTTCTCCCTGGACGACTTCTGAAAATGCAAATCCAATACGCCCTTAAAAAATACAAGGGTTTGTATCACCATCTTTCCTAAGCATCTCCCCGTTTCTTACTCAATAGGTCAAAGTATTGTACTTTGCTCAGGAGCCTTGTAAGATGTACTAAAATTATAGGCTGACTAGATACCTGTTTTTATAGAAACAGAAGAAAAAGTGCCTCTTTTTATAGTCAGTACTTATTTTGTGATTTAGACAACTTTGTGGCTGGGAAAAGGTCTGCTATTGGTCGATCAGCATCCAAAAAGACACATCTGAGAAGTCTCATTTCTGAGCAGGTCTGAAGTCAGTGCTGGCCGTTTCCACCTGCAAACATCATCTTGCTGTAGCAGGAAAAAATTGCAATTAAAGACTTATCCATGCAATTGAGACCTCATAAACATATCACTTCAGAGCATAGCTAATACACGATGAGTTGATTTTTGTATAGATATGTATATGCACTGTATGCAACGTGGGTGGTTTTTCATGTTTACACAGAGATATAATTATGAATGACATGAAGGTTATACAGCAGATTTCTTTAATCTTCTAAAGGTTTGTTAGTTATATGTCACCGTGTACCTGGTTTTTATTTATTCAACATCTGTATTCCTTTGTCATCTCATAAAGGGTTTCTCTAGAAGGGCTGCAGCAGAAGGTGCGTGGTTGTTGATGCTGAATGGCAATGGGGGCTCCTCTGGCTGGAGAAGGACCTACCTTTTGATGGGATGCGGGGCTCTGAGATGGTTTCGCTTACCAGAAAAAAAGGAGACAGACCCTTTTGTCACCTGCTGCTCAAAAAAAAAAAAAAAGAAAAAGCCCCCCCCCAATAATTTTTTGGGCCTGGGAACTTGGAAAAGTTGCTCAGGGATGGGTGAAAGCTTAGCAAGGCACGCTGAAATCCCAAGACTGATAAAATAGTTGGGTAACTTCTGTTTGGGTGGCACGGGGGAAGGTGACCTCTTGTGTTAGCCAAGGTGTGGAAGGCTGGTCTCTCTGGAGGCTGCCCCATAGCTTGGGCTCCTCAGGAAGAAGTGGCTGAAGCTACTGGCCATGTTTCGCTGTTTGACAGTGTTTGTATGTTGAGGTGCCAGGGGGAAAGCATCCCCTTGCTGGCAGGATCAGTATTGGCGACAGTGCTCAGAGGAGGACAATGGTCCGACCCGCGGCTGCCTTGGTGTGTGGGGAGTCAGGGAGGATGTGGTGCACTGTCTCTGTATTGAGCCAAAAATGAGCAAGAGCTCAAAAAAGGACCAGTGAGAGAGAGCAGGTCTACCCTGTGTGTGTAGGGCAGGACGACCCGAGGCAGGCCATGAAATATATAGGGTAGTTTTTCTGTATTCTGGCTAAAAGAATTGCACCTTTGGGGTGACTCCAAAACTCCAGGACAGAGTCTTTAATGTTAGGAACAGCTCTTGCTTTTGGTGGGGCTGGTAGTGGTGGGGCTGCAGGTGGGAGATGGGCCGCCTTGGCCTGGCAGCCATGAGGCAGGTGCTGCCATTGCAAGGCTTGGCCTAGCAGCGAGCGCACTGACATCTTTCTGCTCTTATTACAGTAGGGTTTCTTTTCTTTTTCTTTTTTTTTCCTTCCCCCTTTTTTTTTTTTCCCCTGTGTACATATCATGTGCGTGTGTGCGAAGGTTGTATTCTCGAAAACAAGTTTATTCATTGATGATGTAATAGTGATTGTACTTTTCTTTTGGTTAATAAATTGTCTGCTCAGCTTACTTTGTATGCCAGCCAAAATTAGTCATACCAGTTCTTGGAAAGGATATGAAGAAACTAGTAATTGAAATCATAATCATTTGATCATGAGAGCTATTTGGAAAATAATATTTTAACTGAAAACACGTCTGATCTCCAAGTCAGGTTTTTATTAAAACTGCTGCTGAATAGATTTCTCTGGAGTTGAATATTAGAAATTGTGTAGTAGCTAGGGATGGTAGTCAGCATCCTAAAATTAGAGGACTTCACCCAGAAACTACTGAGACTCTCTGCAGGCAGACTGATATTTATGTTTTTTTCCATCCTGACATTTAATAATCGCCGTGTAATAGCTATAAAATGCATAGCAACTACAGCTTTTTTATTTCAAGTGGATGGTGTAATGAAATTGGGTGAAACCATCCATTGAAATTGTACTTTGTAGTATCTAAGACTTGTTTACAAAGTATTGACGTTTGTCATAAACAGAGATTTAAAACATCACTGTTATTGTTTGTTGTTCGGTGGAGGCTCTTAGGCTGTGTGGTGATAAAGGAAAAGATTTTATTACAAGCTTGCTTAGCATATAAGCATGCCATTTGTTTCTGACCAAATATTTGTTATTGCACTGTAATGAAGGTGCCTGCTTATAAAATGATTTTGTATTATATAAGGGAGAGTGGAATATCAGATCTGCTTTTTTTACCAGAGATACTTCAAGTTTTGTATTGTGTGTAAGTTATCACAATAAAGTGCTTTTTTTTTTTCCTATCGAGCAGTATTTTATTTCCTGAGGAATGTGTTCAGTGGAAAAAAAAAACACACAGAGAGAATCAATTGTGCTTTTCTCTTTGTTTAATATCTCAAAGAATTTCTCTCTCTTTCACAAATACTTGTGTTTATTTGAGAGAAAAATTGGATTCTGGTTTATTTATTCCAAGAACCTGTAACCTTATTTAGCACTAGAAATGTACAGTGTGCAAGGTATGGTGTGCAGCCAGCTCTCATTGCAACATAAATTATTTCTGCTGTTTTAAGTAAAAAATCTGGAGTGTATCTTGCTGTATATGTGTGTATGTTTGTTTGTTTATTTTTTGAGGGTTTCTTGAGCCCTTGCTCACTGGAGTCAGCTATAAAACATTCTGCTTATTCATCATGACTGAGAGGAGTTGATTGTTTCCTGGAAGGATAAAATTCAGCAATTAGAGCTGTTTAATTTGAGTATATGTTCTGGAGGCTAAGCTAAGTTTAAGTGCTTTTCTTAGAATGTGTGTTTAAGAAGGGAAAAAATTTACAGTTCTGATCTTGAAAAAGGTTTTAAGAAACATGAGAATGTGCAAGTTTCTTTTGGTGGGAAGCACATAACATTTATGTAGTATTTCTTTTGGGATTACATCACAGTTTTATTTAATTTTTAGGACAAAAGTTAAATTCAATATTTGTGTATAAGCCAAGGGAAAATGTACCATAAACACAGGAATTTTCTGGTGAGTCAGAGTTCCAAGAATCTGAGATTTACTTAGTCCATTTATTTCAGGACTAGCTATAACCATTAGTCATCCAGCCATGAATTTTTACATTTGCAGCTAATTGCACCTAAAAAACAAACTTTCCCTCAAGGCTTTGGGTTATACAGAATGTGATTTGGCAACCTATATTTCAAATGCCTTTTAGGATCATTGCCCCGGTCCTGTAAATTGTCTTTAGATCACATGTATTTGTGTCCAGTAAACAATTAGTATTTCCACTTAGGTGGCAGGAGGAATAGATTAAGTACTAGCTTTTTTGTATTACAGAAAAATTAATCTGCCAACAGCAAGACGGGCTTTTCCAATAGGCTGAGGGGGGGGGATGGACAGCATTATGGGTTTATCAGTCATCGTGGAGCCCCACGTGACATGTTGTATTCTCGTTTGATGGCTTCTTGCAGGATGAAGTTATCGCTGTTTCAGAAAAAGTCACTGTGAAGCTCGAGGACTTGGCAAAATGGGCACAGTCCGATTTCTCCAAGTGGAAGTGTGGTTTCCGGGCTGAGCCGGTGAAGCCCATGGATGTGGGGAAGAATGGGCAGAAGGAGGCCTTGACCAGATACAGACAATCAACGCTCAACAGCGGCTTGAACTTCAAAGACATCGTGAAGGAAAAGGCTGACCTTGGTGAGTATCCTTTACTTTCTCCCGTGGGGAGGGGCCCGTGGGTGAGCGTCATTCGAAGGCGGATGAGCCCGATCCTGCCAAGCCATTGCCAATTCCCAAGGTATGTCTGTGTGCTCCGGGCAGAGGTGTGGTGATGAGATACCCAAGCAGAATGGGTGGTGTGGTGATGTTGATGGTGGTGAGCTCATCGCAGGCTCCTCTGAGACTAGCATGGGGCAGCTCTGTGATACCTGTCTGCTCTGTAGACATGTCCCCAAGCGCTGGGCTCAAACCCTGGAAATGCATGCACAAGGGATGGTCAAGGGCTTTCCCTGGGGCTCTGCAGGCCTGGGGATTGGGTCGGAGCTGTGCACCATGGGCAGAGCAGGCTGACACCTCTTCCCAAAGCATCTTCTGATGGGCAGGGGAGAGCAAAGTCCTTTTGGTTCCCACGTCCCATCTTCTGGAAGCGCAGCATTGTCACCTGCTTCTGGTGCTTGTCCTGTCTCCATACAGTCAGCTTTGTGTCTCGTTTGGTAAGGAGATGGCCCTTCCATAGCCTTCTATAGCATTTCCTTGTGAGCTTTATGTCACTATACAGTATAGGCCTCTGTGAGTGCCCCACTCCTCTCTCCAGATACCCCTTTGCTCTCTCTCCCTGTCCATTTTCAGGGAGGTTAATGGTCGCTCTGCTACTTTGGATTGTTACAGACAGGCTTGCAGCTCTGGGGCTGCTTTGGTGTGCAGACACTTGCACCTCTCACATCCATGGTGTGGGCCCAAGGTCTGAGGGAGATGGGTCTTCTGTAGGTAAACGTGTCTGTTTGTGGTATTAGGACTTTGGATGCATAATAGCTGTTGGAGATGGCACTTTGAAATGCATTCCAGGGGCGTTTCTCTGTTGTACCAAGCTTTTAACAAAAGTTCCAAGTTTGAAGAGTGTATTAGGCCATAATGGATGGAAAGGTAACAAAAGCTAAGGCTGATGCATGTGAGGAAATACTTTTGTACCTACATGAACAGGAGATGCAGGGCCAAGTTTGGTTTTATAATGGCACGATTGTGTTGGCATCAAAACCAAGTTACACTAAGCTGGAGATCTGTCTTGGAGGATTTATCTCCTGTGTCTCATTTTTCTGATCTTATCAAATGGTGAAGTGATTTTTATCAATTTTGTGTTTCACCATTAGATATGTAGGTTGGAAAACTGAAGTAAAATTGGAAGTTGATCTTATTTTTCATTACATCTCCAGGGAAAAAAAAATAACCTGTGCAATTCTTTCTCTTTTACTTTGCTTTTCTGTGTGGTTTCTTTTGGTTCATAATTACATGCAGTAATTTTCTCTGCTATTGCCCTGGCATCTTCTTTACTTGTTACATTTATTTGCATTTGTTTGTTGTGTTAAAAGAATCCTAATGTTTTTCAGACAGAACTTTTGTGTGTTAGTGTTTTCTTGTTTTTGTTTTTAACAAGCAAAAAACCCCTTGTGGTAAGTTATGAAATTGCTATTATCTACCCTAGGAGCCAAAGAAAATTATTTTTAAGCCTAAAGTTATATAAAGTTGCATGTTAAGCCTTTGAAAGTAGGGGTTATACTGAAAATGCTTATGGAATGCAAACTATATGGTATAATTTTGATAACCCACATTCTGATGTTGCTCATTTTCGGTTGGTGGCTCTGGCTTTATTGTTGGGTCTTTTTTTTCAGTAGGGAAGGGCATTTTGACTAATTTTTTTACTAAAATTTTGACTAATGTTTGATTATGATTGCCTTTTTCTTCATCGTGACTGGTTGGCAGGAGCAAAACTAAAAGTTCAAGACGACCCATAGCTGATTAGACATATTGATGCAAACAATGGATCTAGCCTATGAAAGGCAATCAAGGGAATTTCTTAAATCTAGCAGCAAGATGATTTTTCACTACTTGAAAGACCCAGGAATTTAAGCATGTTTTTCCCCCTAGAGCTGAGAAAAGCTTAGAAACATTGATCTTTGTTGCTTGTGAAGCATCCCCTATTCAGTTGTGTCCTGTAGGCAACCTGTGAGGTCTGTTGGTTGGTTTAACTGTGGGATGGAGGTTTAAAGCCCACCAGGTAAAGAAGATCTACCTCTCTCATTCTGAGTGGTTGGTCAAGGTTGACATTGTGCTCTGGGAATTGCCATCTCCCCAGCTGTAGACCATGGCAGTAGCACAGTGTTGCAATGTCCAAGGCACAGAGATTTGAGCTGCCCGTGTGGTATCTTCTTTGCTGTCAAAATGGCAGGTTTACTGCCTGCTACAGCATGTGCCTGCAGACCTTTTCCAATACTCAGCATCTTGCCAACAAAGCAATGCTAAACTGCAGTGATCAAAGATTTACTAGCAATAACTGCTGCAGTTGTTCTCCAGCACAATGGGATGGGGTATTTTTTTCTCCTAAACCAGGGATGTAAACTGTGAGGGAGCACAGTGCACTGCCATGCAAAGGTCCCTCAGGTGAGAGCATCAGCACAGCTATATTAGCAAGGGTAATTAGCCCAAATGGAGAGGTGATCTGTACATCCACCACTTCCCACCACCGCAACACCGTTCTTGTAATCGGGTACACAGTGCTGCGCCCGTGGGGATGTTTCATGGAGGGCTTCCCCATGGGGCAGAGTGGGGTGGCTGCATCAGGGCAGACTGCTCTGTGCAGAACTTGGATCTGAAGGGAGCAAACCCCTTCTTGTGCTGGTGGGATATTCATGAGTCTGCTAGTGAAACCCACGTTTAACCCTGGCTGTAGATGAGGAAGTGCTGGACCAGGTGTTGAAAAGGCCTAGATAAACAAAGTGATCTTCTGGACCCCTTTTTTCCTATGAAATAACATGTTTCCATTACAGAAAAATCCCATAAAAGTGAGTAGATTCAGAAATTTTTCCTACTAGATGTTTTTCGAAACAAGCTGTAGAAGGTAATAGGAAATTATATCCTGACCAAAGAGCTCAAAAAAACTTCACAGAAGAAACAAAATCCGTTTTCACACCATATCCATGAGTGGTGAAGGGTGAAATAACCCGGATGAAATGAAAACATGGCTGATACAGAGCCACAGAAGTGGCACTATGCACACACACTTAATGGAACACGTTGGTGTTGGGAGCAGGGCAGCTTTAAACAATAACTGGGCAAAGTTAGGCCTTGTGTGAGCCCTGTGTGCCCTGAATACAGTGTATATATACCCTGTACCATACTCTGTGGCACTCAGTCAAAACTAAGGCGACACCTGGTTAATCCACAGTCTGGAGAAACCATGCACCTATAATGAAAAGTTGACCCTAATTCAAATTTGGTAGTGCTGTCTCCTATTTTGTTCTTCTTTTTTCCCCCCTTCTCTTTTTCTTTCTTTATTCTTATCTTTTTTTCCTCTTGTCTCTTTTTTACCTGTTTTTTCTTTTGTCTTTTTTCTCTTTTTCTTTTCTCTTTGCCTTTCTTTTCTGCAGAAACTCTTGGCTTTTTTTTTTCTGTAAAATCCATTGTTTTTATCACTAGTGAATTATGCAGAACTTTTCCTTAGGACTGTATTAAATAAAAGATCTACCAATTGCATTTTTTTGTGTGAGCTTCAAGATTTCAGCCTGAAAAATGATTTTTAAGAATTATTTCTTTCTGCCTGTTCAGGTATTTATGTTATACATTCTTTCCCTTTCTACAAATATGTCAATACTGAATGCTAGCAGTTTATGTCTTAAGACTATTTATAGCTTTCTGAATATTTCTTTCAAATGTTGAGAAAAATAAAGAACAACAACAATGCAGCATATAAAAATAGAGTTGCTTAGGAATGTATTATTCATAATGAACATGAGAACCTGTTTTTCCAGAAGAATTGGTCTGATTAAATCATTCACTACTAAGGCCGCTAGTTATTTATTTTTGTCTTTAGAATTATTTAGGGGATTTTTCTTTGTAATAAATGGACGTGTGTACCCATAGTTGGTAAACCAGTGGGAAGTAACCAAATGAGGAATTATTTAGTTTTACAAAATTTTTAGCAACTAAGCAATGTAAACACTATCAGTTAAATATGGCAAAGTTGCATATTTGTATTCCTTGGGCTATAGTTCGAAAAAAAATTTCAAATTATTTTATATAACACTGCTTCTTACAGACTTCCTTTAAGTGAAGTATGAAAGCTGCAGTGTAAGCTTTATTGGCCTATAAATATGTCATTATAGTTGGACTACATTTATATGCTTTGGATTGTTGTTTAAGCCAAGAAAATATGTCTCTACAGGTTGACTTTTTATTGAAACCCTTTGAGGCATACAACAGAATGTATTTTAGGCCAAGGTTATTAAAACAGCATTTTCATTTTTGCAGCAGACTCATTGTCAATTATGCTGCCACAAACTGTCTGTGGATAGGCAGTTATGAATGGTTTCATCTCTAAATGTGTCTTTAGAAAAAGAAATAAAAGATAGAGGAGTCAGAGCTGAAATTGAGAGAAGAGACTGAGGAGAAAATGACTGAATTTAGTGCTCTCCGGTTGTGTTGGTCTGGGTTAGGCTGGGGTTAGCTGAGGAACAAATGGCCCCTGTGCCGGGTTGGGGAAGGGGGAGCTGCTGCTGCCCCGGCCAGAGGCCTGCACCCCTCTGGCTCATGAGTCTGTCACAACAGAGCTCTGGGTTTGGTCCCCAGACCGTCATTGCCACTATTTTTATCCGTCCCTTTTGAGTCTTTATCATACCAAAATGGGTGTTGAGGTTGCCGTGCTGTGGGTGCTCCCGTTCCTGTGCTGGCAGCATTAGTAACGGAGATGAGCAGGTTCTGGTGCTTACAGAAGGATTTTTTGCGCCAATTACTGCCTTTTTGGGTCCAGGGAGGGGGAACCCAAAAAACATTTAGCAATCAGTCCTGTCCTGTCTTTCATTTGGGGGTGTAGAATCTGGATCTTTGTTCTTTGTGAAGTCCAGGAAAATCAAGTACTACTTCCATCAGAGGTTAATATTTTAGCAGTTGCCCTTTTCTAGTCCATAGGTATTTTTCCAGAAGTTGTTTCCTACTTGGCTCTTCTGAACCCTCTGGTTCTTCTGAACCCCAGAGCTTGCCGGGCAGGGGCTGGATGCTGCAGGACTTCTTCACCCTCTCCTTTCCTTCTCTTCTTTACCAGTCTCATCATTTGCATAGCTTCATCTGGGAGATCCCAGCTCCTTGTCCTGTCTTGTGTGGCTGTGTAAATTGGCCGATCTGCGGCAGATGGCAGGGGGTTTGGAAGGAGAAGCAGAAGCGGGGATGAGCCCAGGAAGCCACCGTGCCCGGCCTTGGCACACACTGGGCTGTTGCGTGGCCCTTCTGATTTCACTTACCAGCAGCCTTGCAACAGGCATGACCTCTCCAGGTGGAGATTATCAAGTCGTAATGTAGTCAAACTGTAATATTATCGAAACTGATAATCTGCAGCTGGAGTGTGCTCAGGCACTTGTGGTGACTTCTGAACCGACGCCGACTCTCCTTTTTCATTGTGTGTCGTGTGCTGCTGAGTTCAGGCCCGCCTGGCTTAACTTGATGCAATAATTTTCTGACCAACTAATTGTTAGCTATTCATATTACAGCTACTTTGGATATTTTGTGCCAAAGTCATGCCTTTAACTCTCTTCCCCTCCTCATCTTCTCTGCTTGTCTGCACTCTTTGCCTCTTCCTTGCGCCTTTCTGTCCCCATTGCTCTGGCTGAATGCCATTTTGATCTTGGTAAAGCTCCTGAAAGTGTCCCATTATCCCATTTTCCCTTCTCTGCCCTTGTGCAACGTATGTTGTTTTTTGTCTTGTGGGTCAGAATGACCTCTCTAACTCATTTTAACCAGCCCAATTGATAACAGCTCTTTTGCCGTAGATGAGGCTATTACACGACTTGTCAGTTGTTCTCCATGGAGCCTGAATGGAGGAGGACATCTTCCTTGGGGGGAAAAAGGACTGTGGCCTGGTGTTCTCTTCTGTGTTTGTGTAGCTCCTTAGAACATGCCGGTGCTGCTGTGAGAGAAGGGGAGCACTGGCCAGCTGCTCAGCTAGCCTTCCTGCTTCACGGCCTCTCTGAGGAGCATCCTTTGGTTCTACATCATCTTCTGGTTTAGTTGCTACTTACGTGTAACGTTAACATGTTTGAAATAGGAGGTAACCTGAGGCGCTGAGCAGAAAGCCAATTTTGGCCTTGTGTGAAGAGGGCAAGGTGAATGTTTATTATTTTTTAACCAGTTGATTTAAGATAACTAATACTTGTTGGGTTTAGTTGCTGACTGCCTTTTAAATGCTAAAAGGGGATGTTGTTGTTAGGTGTGGTGTACCCCCAAGAATTCTGGGATAATGATGTATTTTTTCCTGGAGGTGACACTATCTCCAGTGGCGTTTTGAAGCTCCTGCTCCTCACTTGCCCGTCTCTCTTGAGCCACTGCTATTCTCCTGGGAGGAGGCTGGCGGGGTCCTCGGGAGGTTGTCTGTAGCCACCTGGTCCTTCCCAACGCCACGTGTTTGCCTGAGCAATGTTGGGATGATTTAAGTGCTGTTAATTTCTTCCTTTCTCTGGGGACAGCCTACTTCATTACAGCAGAAGCGTATGGGGAGTGACAAAAACATTTTAATACGCAGCACTGGCTATGGAAGCCTTTTCATTTGCCTCTGGATTGTGTTGAGTCTCATCTATCTGTGGCTCTTGAAAGGAGTTTTAGTACCACACATCTCAAACTTCAAGCGTGCCTTATCAAAGAGATAAAATTTGGATTTCTTCTCAAACTTTGACCCGCCTTTGAGGTCTTATAAAAAGGGGGGGTGGTAGAGTTGCCCCTGGGAATTGAGAAGGTGGGTATATTCTTCTCTGAAATGTGGAAGATCTGCCAAGAAATGTAAACAAAATCCCACGTAACTTCTCTCTAGGTAGCCCCTAAATCACAGTGCTTGTTCCCCACCCCCACCGGTTCCTGCAGCAGGAGCAAACTAACATGATTATCAGAATTGTGCTGATAGTGGTTGTCACTGTGTCAGCGTTTTCAATTATGTATTGGTATGACAGGGCACTTTGTCGTTGGTGTAGAGCACAGCCATTTGCAATTGCAGTGCTGGTCTGGTCTGTTCAGAAGCATCAGGGGAGCAATCCTTGCTGCAAATTGAGGAAGGAGGAAGAGTTAAATTTTATTGCTTTGTGAAGCTAGAAGGAACTACCCCACGTTCTCCTGAAGCCGAATTTGCAGCAGTTTGCACCATCAATAAGAGTTTTGTTGCAGCCTCTGGTTGGAACGGGAGTAGCCTACATAATTACAAAATAAGTAGATAAAAAATAAGGACCATTCACAGGCAGTGTCAAAGCGACCAGTGTGGGACAGTGTCCCTTTAAAAATGTTTGACAGCTTTTTTTATTTTTGTCTGTTTTTAGCACCGAGATTGACCTTGCCAGGCTGTGTAATAACCCACATGTGTCTGCTCTCCAGGATTTTTTCCCTTCTAGTCACTGTTGGATCTTGTGTTTAATTCTTACTGACCATGAGGTTTTGTTCCAGTAACTGGAAACGTGTGCCTCCTGGTGCAGCGCTGCTGGGCTCTGAATCTGACTTTATCTGAACGTCTGCTTTTTTTTTTTCCCCTCCCTTTTCTTTTTTAACTTTTGGGTTTAGAGGGTGCTGTTTTCCTCCCCAGCCTTCCTTCTTGTTTCCGTCCCTGCCCATATTGTTTCTGGGTCCCAGGGGGGACCCAGTTTGGGACGTCTATTGTTTTGTGTCCCTGCGCTTCCCTTGCCCAGCGCCATGGAGGGAGGTGATCAGCGGTCTCCTCTGTGTGCCATGGCTGCTGCTTACAGTTCTTCATCATCGACACCTTTTTTCCTGCATTGTATCCTTTCCACCCAGCCACCCAAAAATTGGCTGAGTACTGAGATGTGTAAACCCAGCACCTATATAGCGTTGGGGTGTAGTTGGGTGGGCCCCGAGGATGTCCTCTTTTTCCTGGCTGGCTGCTTCCTGTGCTGTAATTCTGCATTGCTGGAGTCCAGACTTGGAGTCCTGTGGTCATCTTTGACTCCTAACGCTCCGTTAATCAGGTCGAAGCTGTCTTCCTACCAACTAATGAATCATTCTGGCTTGTGACCTGTGCTGCTGTGCTGAGATGCTCAGTCTCTTCTGCGGGTGCTGTTGCCACCATGGCCAGATCTGGGTGTCAGTTCCTTTCCAGGGGGGAGGAGAAAAGCCAAACCCAGCATATTCAACATCTCCCAAGTCGCTCTTTTGAGTTGCCTCTTCTTTACGCCTGTGCCCAGAAAGTCGCAGTGTGCCTTTTGTTCACAGGCGTGCTGCGACGTGCCTGGCCTGTCATTGTCTGTCTTCCTAAATATCTTGGTCCAGTACTGACTGCTGGGTTGCAGAAAGGCTAGTGCTTGTTCTCTGAGATACAATATTCATCCTCTTATAGATGGCCTATCTCGTGCCATGGGGTTTTGTCAGAGAAAGCATCCTTTGTGCATCTGAAACTGAAGGAGGAGGCTTGCTTTTTCTCCCCTTTCTTTTTTCACAAAATTGTTTGCTGGGACAGAGGCACACAGGGGCAAAAACTGGGCTGCCCTCCAAGCTGTGTGGGGCTGTAGTACCATCAAATGGCCATGTTAGCATTTGTGGGGACCTCAGCAACAGGGGGTGATGGGCCCTCAGCTTGCTGAGGTGGAGCTTTGCTTGGGCAAGCAAGGGAAGGTGGGAGATGGGCTGGCTAGGAAGACAAGGAAGGTGGTGGACAAGAGTGTGGGAAGGGGCTTGGCTCCAGCGGCTGAGGCAGCAGCAAACCTGCTTTCCCAACACGGGCAGCCCAGGGATCTCCCAAAGTGTTCATAAGCACCGAGACCCCCATGCCATATGTGTGCACAGGAGAAGACTCTGGTTCTGGCATCTTTGCCCTTGTTAAACTGACTTTTAAGGCTCTCAGTGTCAATATTGTAACTGCTTAATCTCTTTTTTGTTAATTTGCTTCACGCTTCTCTTTGCTGGCTTGGTGATCCTTGCGTGATGAGACCTTTGATAGATGAGGGTTGTTGGGGAGGGAGGAGTTAAACCTAGTATGTGTATAAATTGGATTGCAGTTGGTGGGAGTGGGTGAGGGAGAAAGTGTATATTTAAAAAATGTTACAGCATGAATTGCAACTTACCGGGTAGTTTTGTATTGGAGAGCATTGTGGCATAACTGTTATTTACTTCATTTAGTAAAATCTGTACCATGTAAAATAAGTTCCTCCCTTATTTTACTGCTAATAATAATTTGCTTGTAAAAATTAATCCTCAGCACTATGAACCTTCAGCTGAGTCTCTCTTGCTCTGTTACATTGTGAAGGACAAATACTTACTGCTATAAAGAAGCTTTTGTTAGTGATAGATAATGTGTATTATTTTAGCAGGAGTATATTTTTTAGCACCCTGTGAAAAATCAAGGTGAATTTCTGCATCTGCACAGCTGCTGCATAATTGATATACGCAGAAGCTGAAAATCAAAATAAGCTTCTAGAAGAGCACACATTTGATTTTCCTAAACATTTAAATATATATATCACACCCTCATTTTGAGATGCCGGTTAATGACTTTATGAGCATGTTGGCAGCCAGAGCATTACATGTGGTTTGAGAAATGTGTCTGGATATGCTTGGTAAGCAGTATTGTTCTGACAGTGTACTAAAGGCCATCTTCAATTTGACTGTGCTCTACTTTGTTATGCTGTGAAAGAAAAAGATAATTCAGCAGAGCATTGTGCTGTCGGTTGGAGACGCCACACTTCAGAATACAAATATTACTAAGGATAAATGAATCATTAAAAGAACAGTAGCATAAAATATCTGATGAATGAACTCCAGGAGTCTCTGCTGGAATAAATTTAGCATTCACGGACAGTACCATAATATGTGAAATAATAGTATCAGTTCTACATTCAGATGCCAAAAACATTTATGGACCCAGAATAATTGTGAATTACAAGGCAATAAATACATAGAGGGGATTTGGTGATATCATAATAAACCATGGGAAAGACGCTAGGCTGGTTTCTAATGTTACCAGAACCTTGAGATATATTTACAACCTTGTTCACACTCCTGCAGTTTTAGGGGGCAATTCTCCTCTCACAACACATTCGTCATTCCCATTAGTGCCAAGGGGAGTTATGCATGTGTGTCATGAGTGGAATAGATCCCCACGTGTTGTACAATTCAAGGATCTTATAACAAATCGAAAATCTAATTTGGGAAAAAAGTGGGAAACATTGCCTCTCATCCTCCTCCAAGTTCCCTCATGTCCTGTTCTGCTCCTGTGAATGAAGCTACTGACTGGAAAATAGGTAAAGGATGACAAGGTAGCTGCTGTGTTCCTGGGCATTTTATCCACGGCTGCATAATTTTTTTTTCACTTTTTATTACTGAGAAACAACACAACCAAAGCCCAGATGTTGTGGTCCCAGGTTTCTCTAAAGTGCGGGGTAATGCATTTTAAAAGCTTGTTGTAAATACCCAGGGAAGGCTGGGATTGTCAGCCTGTCCACTGAAAGGAAGCTGTTGTGATAGGAGATCCATGCCTGATAAGAACAGTTAATTAGGAACTGGGGCCGAACCTGATGTGTGATTCAAGAGCAGGTTCAGCTTTCAGCATGTCCCATGTCACCTGTTTGTAATTAAGCCTGGTGTCCCCTGCCTTCCTGAATTGGGGCAGTCACAGAGTCTCTGCAGGTATTTAGTGTCGGTTCACACATCTCAATATTGGACAGGTTACAGCCCTGGCTCTGAAGGACCCCTTCCCCTCCTAGCATCTTCCCCCAGCCAGCTGTATGGTGTTGTTGGCCTCATCCTTCTTCTAAGTCATCAGCAAAATATGCATGTTCAGCGCGGTGCAGAGCAAGTCTGCTCAGTAATTCCACATTCCTTAGTGTTGCAGGAGGTCTCTCTGACCAAGGTGCAGTCTTGCTGCTCGTCCTTCTCGCAGATTTGTGCTCCTGGCTGCACACCCAGCCCTTCCAGGGCAGTTGTCGTATTCGCAATAGGAAGGGTCTGTGGTGTGGTTGGACGTCCCTCCATGCAGTTCTTGTTTTACTTTTTTGTGTCTTGGTAGACTAGCCCCTTGACATCAGCAGATGAATCACATCCCTGAGATACATCCTGTCCCTTCTTTGCCAGGCGATGAAACAAAGAGAAGATAATTGCAGAGCCAAAAACAACCCCATCATTAAAGTGGTCATCAGCAAGGGGGCATCTTGGCAGCCTCGTAGGTGACTTTAGGCTGTAGCATGTGTCAAAGATGCCCAGCTGTTCACTAAACCTAGATTTGCTTCCATCAACCCCAGTTTATTTCCTTGACTTTCTCTCTTGGATTCGTGTGTGGTTTTGCTATGGCAAGGTCATGGGGTTATTGATTATTTGTTTTTAGTTAATTACTCTTGACTTTAACTTAATATTCTTAGCAATATCTGTGTGAGTTCTCATGGCAAACAGAGTAGACAGTGTGTAATGCAATCTTAATGCATGTTTTTTCCCTTTAATTATTTTAAAACCACAGTCTCCACTTTTCTTTTACACTAAATATTTCCAGATTAAGAGCTTTGTGGGGTGAAAATTAAATGATAAGGTACTATAAAAATCTATTTCAAGAATCTAAATGTTTCAGCTCCATCTTTATTTTTAGGTCTTTTACTCCCTGAATGACCCTTACTTGTGACAGTGTATGTTACTGTACACTTCTAGTTTTGTTGCACAGAGAAAATAGCTGAAAAAGTCCTTTTACGCTTGTGTTTTTAATCCTCTCTTCAAATACATAAAAATGTGGCCCCATAAGTTCTGTGGTACAGCAAAAAAAAAAATAAAACCAAAAACCCAACCCAAATAATTTTGGCAGTTCAAATGCAGAAACTAAAAATAATTTAATCTGCAGTGTGAACATAGTTTCATATTTATACTAGCATCTGGCCTCAGGAATTGAATACTCCATTCTTTAAATAGCTTCACTCTGGCTCTTGAATGCTTTGTGACTAGAACATTACCCTACAGTCATACACCTTGTTTACATATTTCTGTTAAAAGGCAAAAGAACTTACAGTACTTCAAAACATCGGTACAAGCTCCCTCCTCCCCCTTTGCCTTGGAAAAGAGGACTTAAAAAGAAAAAAAAAAAAAAAAAGAAAAGAAAAAGTAGTCTGAAAGTGCGTTTTAAATTTAGTTCTCTCAGTTTGCTGCTGGGTACATATTTTACTGTCATTTGTATAAAAAACAGGAAGAAAAATTTTCCAAAGAAATTGTGTGCCATTCCAAATGCCCAACAGTAGTCAAACACAAGTTTATGTACACTTTCTATGTTTGCTTTTAATCTGGCAAATGTCTTTGTCTTTAAAAACATTTTGCCTAAAGGCAGTGGATCTTTTCTTGTTAACCATATGGTAGAAATAAGGACTAGGTCCCTGCAAAGGAAAAATATCAGAATAATGTAATAAAAAGGTAAACACTATAAACGGGTGGCTAATGATTAGCTGCTTGCAGTCTTTAGGGACAAAGTATCTTTTTATAGTTTTATGATCCTTGCCCAGCCCAAGTTCAGGAGAAATTGCATTTTCAGAATTATATATTTGAAACTTCATCTAAGCTGTACAAATTTAGTAGATCCCTATTTAGTGTCTGTTGGTGAATGTAAGTCCAGCCTAATATTCTTACTGCTATTTTTTCATTCACATGTCTTGAGGTCAACCTAGAAGCAGAAGAGAAAATATCCCATTTTTAAACCTTAATCCAGAATCCATTTGTATGAGTCACTAAAACAAAATCATAGTGGTTTGGCTAAAAAAGGCTTCATGTCCAAAGGGAGCGTTCCTTAAAGTGCTGGCACATTTTCCACAATGTTTCTTGAATGTGTTTTATGTTGTCTTTGTGCTATTGCAAAACATCAAAGATTAGATCCTGTAGTTCTGTGTGGGGGAGGCTCCTGGTGTTTGAGTGGGCTGGTCAGTTGGAAGGAGGGCAGGGGGCTTGCTCCCATGGGAGGTGGTCAGCCCCCTCAGTTGCCTGATGCTCTCCTCCCTTAGGGGAGCCTTCCAGCTCAGGTAGGGAGAGCTTGAAGGTGCATTCCTTTTTCTTGTGGTGGTTATTCAGTGTTGTACCACGGGCTTAGACTTGCTGCCGTGGTGCTCAGGAGCAAACCTTGCCCCGCACCATGAGTGGCAGGAAAGTCAGGTCCTGTGTGCCTTTGTGAAAAACTGAGGGAAAGTGAGTTGTTTTGGCCTTCCTACCCAGGTGTTATATCCCTCAACAGGAAAAGACCCTCCAGGATAATCATCCCACTCAAGTTTTGGGTGGTCAGTGCCATTTTCTGTAGGCTTTAGACTATGCTGGGACACATGAGAAGGTCAGTGCCAGAAGGTCTGTTGTGGCCTTCAACGTTGATCCTCCCGTGGTGGAGCGAGAGAGAGGTGGTACAATGCTGGAGTGGGAACTGGGATGAGGATTGCTGGAGATTGCAGTAGGGGCTGCTTCTCTGCCTTGACACTGGGATTTTTTAGTGTGTGGTTTGGGTTTTTTGGGTTGTTTTTTTTTTTGTTTTTTTTGTTAGCTTTCCCGCAGGGAAGGTTGCTGCTCAGCTTACACTTTATTTTTTGATCTGGGCCCTCAAACTTGCATGTAGTGAATGTGAATAGTCCAGGATTTAGCCTTTGGTAATTTCAGATACCATGTGATTCCAAGGCACAAAACATGTGATTTATTGGGTAAAGCCTATTTAATATCTTAAAAGCAGAGAGTGGGAGATCAGATGTGAGCGTAGCAGCCTTAAAATATATTCCCTGAAAACATACTTAAGAACATTTAGGTCTATATGAAATATACAGGAAATGAGGCCAATTTTGTCCCTGCTATTTTGATGGCAGGAGAGATGGAGAGAGTGTGGACAGGAATTCATGTGTTTGATAGCATGAGCCCAGCATATTTGCACAAATGGAATAGGAGCATTTTTCACCCTCTGCAGCAGAAACTCTATTGGTGGTTTCTCTGCCTCATTGAGAGACTTTTAACCGATCAGATGTACTGGCGAATCCATATAAGTTAATATGAAAAGTCATTCCCTCATTTTTGGACAGTCATGTACGGTGTTTACAGAAAGCAGTACCTCTTTGCCACCTCTGTCGGCTTGGGGAAGCACAGGGAGCTGATTCTTCTTCATATGCAGAGAAAGGCTGCTGTTCTCTATTAGACACTTTTTCCCTTGTTACCCTGTAGACAAAGTCAATATAACAGTAAGAAGAGATTTACATACTATTTACTGGGAGAATACTTGTTGAGTGTTGCTTCTAAAACAAGAGATCCTCATGAACACTACAGCAGAACAGCAGTCGCTAGAAGGACCTGTAATGATTTCTGGTCATGTTAATGATTGACCATTGTCTTCTGCTGCACAAATGAAATTTTCTTTTTTTCCAGTAATGTTGAACTGCTTAGTGTATGGCTGATTTTCTTAAATGAGCACTTCAGTTTCTACTTTTTTAGGAAAACAATGCAATTAAACTTCTTACTAGAAGAGGAAGATTGACAACAGCACTTGGAGATCTTATTGTCCAGGCTCTGAAAACATTTTGAGTGCATTTGCCTAAAAGTGTCATTCATACCTCACTGGGCACACGGCAAATTTCTTACTTAAAATCATGTAGCATTTTTTAGGCAGCATTTATTTTCAGATGGACATGTAATTAAGCTTTTTCAAATGTTTGGTTCGGTGAGTCGAAACTTGGAAAATACTCTGTGTTTCAATTTTCTCTTGTGTTTACAATGGTTTGTCACTTGTGCTTCTATGGTCATAGTATCTTCAGCTGGACCACAAGCTCTCAGGAAACAGAAGTCCTTAGGCCCAGTCCCACCATGTACTGAGGGTCACGAGCAGTGTAAGGAATGCTCTGAGCTTGATGTGACCGACAGGGCGCTTCCTCTTCATCACTGAAGGCTATCAAGACATAACAGTGTGGGACAGTGTTCATAGAAAAAATGGGACTACACCTTCCAATTTTTTTGCTCCTTTTCTTTCAGAGCACGTCTGTGTGGTTTGCATGTAGGACTGGCGTTTTGTGTGTGCCTCATTGAGATCTTTGCTCCAGATACCCATAACAATTTCCCACCATCTCCATTTCCCATTCAGTTCATTAGTAGATACTCAAACCAAAATAGGATACAACACTCCTTGGAGGAGCAGCTACAGCAACAACTTTCTTTGTCCTGTGCATTCCCTTTCACCAGATGAAGTGACACCAGTTCCATACCAGTGACTGCTGGCTGTAAAGCCAGGAAGCCCTTTTGTGTGTGACAGCCTGAACACAGAGACCAGATTTATACCAGAGTGAATCCTCCGTTTCATTCGGTGCAGGAAACGTTTTGCTATCTCAGGCTAAGATGCAGAGGCATCATGGTACCAGCAGCAGAGCTACAGCAAATGCCTGCCATTGCTTCCCCCATTTGCAGACTTGTAGGGATAATGGGTACCTTATGGGTGCTGTCCTCACAGCTGCTCACAGCTCCTACCATGGTCAGAAAATGCAGGTGTTGAGTGCAAGAACATAAGAATTACTCATCTAAATGGAAGCAGTTTTTGATATTGGCGATGCAAGATGGACAGGTCTAGTGAGGATAACAAAGATGCCATGTTCTTGGAGCAGGCTGTCTTGACATTCCTCCAGATACCTATATCTGAACTCCTCTATACAGCTAGGTTTAAAGAGATGGTGGTACTAAAACTTCACCCAAAATCTGTCTTCAGAAAGGCTTCAGGCTTTCCTTTTAAACCTATTAGTTTACCTACATGGCTGGCATCAGAAGAAATGTGATTGCACACAGTAGACATGATTTTCCTTTACAGCATCAAAATGTTGAGGTGATAGTCACTGCTGGGCACTCTGAAGCTCAGGCCATTCTGCCACAGTATCTCAAAATGAATGTCCTGATTAGGTGTTGCTGGCTAAGTGCTGTGTAATTCCCATTTACCTTGGAGACCTCCTGCAGCCGAGCTCGGGTGATGTGCTCTTCTAGTATCAGGAATCCACAGAGCAGCAAAGAAAAGCAACTTCTCCAGTATTGTTCCTGGACTTGCTTGTTGAAGCTGGGAGTCTGGGAGAGCGTTTTTTCAATCACTGTTTAACTGACAGAGATAAAGGTTCTTCATTGTGTCAAGTGGGAAGGTATGGCTTGGCAGTCACTGTGAGGACTCCTGTGGCGCACACTGGCTGGAGTAAGAAAAGATCAGTTATTTGCCCTTCCCCTACTAATGGTCACCTTTCCGGATTTTACACTCTGGATAGCATCCCTCCCTTTTTTGGGAGCTGTAGCATCTGCAGGATCTCAAACATGGTGGTTACTGTGCAATAACTAACTACTCTTTTGCATATTCTGTTCTTCCTGGGCATTGTAGGAATTTGTGCATCGGTTGCTTACTGACAAGAATGACTAGACCAGAGTGAGATGTTATGGGTCATTACACAAATAACCAACCCCACCTTCATTTTGGTATGTTGAAGGTAGCTATAAATCTCATTGGTTTTCTTCTTTACAGCTAGTTGACCTGAGGATCAGTGTGAAAGATCAGGCTGTTAGCTTAGATAAGTTAGATTGCTTTAAGCAGATGTGAACTAGTTTTATAATGCTACCAGCCTATTTTGTTTCCAGAAAGTGAAAGTTTGAAGTAGGTCCCGAATCTGGTTTCTCACATGCTGGATCATTTTGCTACCCATGACCTAGAAACCAACAATGAATGTATAAATTACAGAGAAAAGGAAAATTTTGAATTGACTGTAAGGTGAATGGAAGTTGAATAATTCCCTGAACTTCAGCTGGGAAAAGAAGAAAAGATCACTGAATTCTGAAACGGACTTATGTTATTTTAGTATAGATTAAACTTATGACTAAGTTATAGAGGGATTATTGTGTCTGTTTCAGATGTAATTTCATGCCTGAGAATTTACATTGAAGGCAAACTGGTCTGGATCACATTAGCAAGGGCGCTGTTTTGCTGTCAGTTTAATTAAATGGAAACTGCTGGCAAGGAGACCCGAGTAGGTTTATAGAAGCAATACTATTTTGTATGTTGGAACAGGAAACTGTTAGGTCTTCCAGTTTGAAAAGGACACAAAAATGAAACCTGTGATTCATTCTTGTTTACAAACTCCCAGCTAGTATACAATGACCTTAGTGATAAATTAACTGCAATTGCATGTTATATGTAGTGGGCTTTACAATAGCTGCAGACTTCGTAGTTATGAAAACCGTGACCTTTGATAGGGAGGTTGGAACATGAAGTTTTTCCAAACAGTGCCTAGATCTTCAAAAGTATTCACGTTTCCTTCCCTGTTTCATGTGAGTAGATTGACAAGATGTGCGGTGGGTGTTCTGTTTGCTTGCTGCAAGATTGTTGTCAGGCAGAAACCCCCCAAAACAAAAAAGCTCGCCCTTCGGGAGCATTGATTTATCTGTTAACTGTGCCTGGCATGCTGCCTGTTGGCTTTGATTTCAGAGAGAAACATATTTGGTTACTTTAATAGGCAAAAGCACTGAACCTGACTTGTAGGGGAAAAAATTGTTTTCTTTCCCTTTTTCAGTTCTGTTTATCATATTCTGACGTTCTGTATCATAATTGTGCAACAGTTCCAAGTTGGAGTAAAGAAAAGTAGAACTGGATCTCAGACTCCATCAGCCTTATTATTCGAGAGCCAGCTTTTCTGGGTGACTCAGTGGGACTGAAAATGAATGTTTATGCTGGTTAATAACCACCCTGTGACACCAACTCTGATGATATCAAATGCTTTGTTGTTCTCAAGAGTTGTTCACATCACCTATTTATATCTCCTCTTTTAATTTATACTTGGTTTTATCTTTTAGAAATTTTTGCTGAGCTTGAGTTGACTTGTCTCTTCCACACTAAATCTGTTTGTTCCCCTTTTTTTTTTTGCTTCAGATATATTGAAAGAGAAGGGATTTTCTTTCTCTTATTCTTAGACCAAAGAAATTAAAGTCTTACGTATTTTCAGCTACTTCTCCAGTTTATAATATCACAGCGTATGAGAGTAAAAGTTGTAAATTTGAGAAAGTAAGGTTTTTCGTCATGTTATGGTAATTGTATCCTTTATTGTGTGTGAATATACATATAATAATCTATGATGAAACTGCTTGTGTGTTTTTACACAACTTTGTGGTGTTTTGCTCTAATACTCATAAAGCACTTGATCAAAAGGGTATCTTTATGAAAAACTTAACATTCTTCATATAAGTATCAGAAGAAATAAAATATTTTCCTTGAGACCTACAAAGATCAAATGAAAAGTAGGGAGAAAAAGATATTTTTTTTTTTAAACCTGTAATAACAGCAAGAAAAACAGAACAAGAAGGTTCTTGGAGATCTTTTTCCTGGTGAATGCAACGTGTTTTTCAGTAAGGCTGTAGGAGGAATCTGTGTTTTAGTATTAACTTCAGCCATGCTGTAGCCCAGTGCCTCCAGCGAGCATGAAGCTCTGCACGGGTGAAAGGTAGGTGGAGATGACGTTTGGAGAACTGATGTGGAACCGTCGGTGCTTTTGCCTCCTAGAGGAGCATGGAGCAGTCTGTCCCAAAGCACTCCATGGTGTTCCCATATGCTGAGGGGAGGCCCTGAGGGGGACGTGTGCTTGCCTCTGCTCAGTCCTCTGCCTCAGCTGAACAATGATCTCCTGAGGGCCAGATCCCAATGCAAGTTGCTTAGAAATAATTAAAAATAAACCAACAGGCAGCAAACTCTCCCCAAATGCAGGGGGGAATTGCCCCCTAGCTCTTACCTGTAGCTCCCATGGGTAGAAAAAGAGCAAGAAAGGGTCAGTTGCTTTTGCTCCTGACTGTGGTGAGGTAAGAAGTGCAGAGAGGTCAGGGAGGAGTTAGTAAATTATTTTGTGTGGATAAGTAGGGAAATATTTCACAAGCTGGGATAAAAAATGCACAGTTGACTGCTTCCACAGCAAGGAGGGACTTCAGCTGTCTCCTCCAGGGATTCCAGCATGACCAACAGCGACGGCCGATACTCAGCCCCTGAACCCATTGCCCACCACGCGTTCGGCTGGCACCGAGGGGCTTGGATGCTTTTGTCTCTTCCAGCCCCAGCTCCCCAGTACTCTGGTCTCAATGGCTGCAATACAGTCACATTTGTCAGACTTCAGGATAGTGGGATTCCTCACTGCAGCTCTGCTGATTGTCTTGGAAAGCTCTAAGGAACCAAAATCTTTCTGGAGGAGGTGCCTTTCAAAGCAACCTAGAAAGGAGAAAGATTCCCAGTTGTAGTGTTGGTGAGACTCAAAATTCATAAAAGCTTCCAGTCTCTACAAAGTAAAATGAGATTCTTTACCAGCTAGTTTAGTTTAATTTTTCTTTTCCTGTTCTGCTTCATGATAGAACTTCAAATAAGTATGTTGATTTATGATTATGGGTATTTTAAAGCTGTAGTATGCTGTAACAAGGCAATGCCAGCTTATTGTTTCTGGTCCTATGCAATTATACAATTGAGTTTAGGCATGTAATAATGTTATAACAGAAATATCCATTATGATGGATTGAATTTCATGAAGTACGACACAAGAATATTTATAGCTCCATTCTTAAAGCCACTTTTAGGTCAGAATATGCCTCCTTGGTATGGCCTTTAAATACAGGAAAAAATCTGAAACTTTTCTCAGCCCAACCTCAAACCTTCCATAATCCAGTACCTATACGGGGAGGAAGGTGTAGGTTGAGGCTAAGCAGAATATGATAAAATAGAGTAATTATTTCCGCTAGAAGATGAGGATCCGGCATTATTTGAACAGTAACCCAAAGTCATTATTTGGCTATGTCACTGTAATGAAACAATAAAGAACATACTTAATTTAAGTATCATTTCCCAAGAGGCTTCTTGCTCTCTTTCTACCATTTTGGCTATTAAAACAAATTTAAATTGCTGGTCTAGTTTCCCCCTGCTTTTTAGAGAGCAGAATGGGCAAAGCTTCCCCTCCTCCCAGCTCTGTTTAAATGTAGACCTTTGGCATTCCAGAAATCTGACCTTGTTTGTAAGGAATGGCTCATTTTTCTATAATGTAATATGAAGCATTCTTGTGTTTTGATTCCATGAACTAGAGAGTTTAATGTTCCAGCTTGCCATGATAAGGATATGATCTGGTTGAGATAGAAACACTAAAGGAAATTAGCTATTGTACTATTCTTTAACATATTGTTTGCCCGGCAGTTTCATTTAGAATCATTTGGAATAATCTTTGAGTACCTTTTAAAAAGGATTTTATTATTTTTTTTTTGGTAATATTTTTTTGTTGTTGTTGGCCGGGATAAAAAGTGGGGCTTTAAGATATTTCTTCTAAAATAAATGTGAGGCCGCCTCATTTATAGTCAGCATGCCTTGATTACTTGCAGACATGCTGGAAATTTACATGCGCTTTTCTCCATTATAAAACACTGATCTGTTCAGATCATTAGCTCCCTCATGACTAGCGTTTGGCAGCGAGCCAAGGCAGGCTAAATCTGTAGCTGTAAATCGTGAGTTGAAATAGCAGAAAGTGGATTTGTAACTTAAAAAGTGTAAACAGTTTGGAAAATGAAGTAATTTTAGAGTATGATTGATTGCCTTAAGATTGCACTTTAAATTAGCCTAGGGTCTCCGATGCAGATATAGGCACTAACTGCTCATTATATATTTTCACTTTTCTTTGGAACAATAGCATTGTTGGTAGGGTTCTAAACAATGTATGCTTCTCCTAGAGTGACCTTTGAGGAAATGAATAGTTTTATTGTGTGTCCATTACTTTGCCTGAAACAACATTTTTGAGTTATTAATTTGCTGTGGTCTATAAATAAAGGAATCAAAATGCAAAGCAGCTGCATTACGCTGCATTATAGTTCATCAAACTTGTGCTTAAACATCAGCGTTTGAGATTGATAATGCACTGCATAAATAATGTTTTCCCCTCTGAAAAATAACTAATGTTTTGCGTAGCCTGTAGTTCTTGTAGATTGGTCTTTGAATCCCATGAAGCAAAAATTAAGATTATTTTTAGCACAAAGAACTAGCGAACGTTCTGGGGGACTGACTCACTGCATTCACTTTTTCAAGGACCCTGATTCACTTAATTGTGTAGTTGAGAGTCAGAAACACACTAACCAGGGTGTCTGGAATAAGGAACGTGGGACTTGTGTGGTCAGCACTGTTATTCATGCGTCTCCACGTGGATGCTGTGTGTGTTAGTGCTCCCTGTGGCCCGAGAGGAGGAGCTGGGAAGCACGGGGACATGATGTGGTCATGGGGAGTCTGTGGCATGGGGGGCTGCAGGCTGGTGTCACCGAGAGACACGGTCAGCAACGTGAAAAACAATAGATTTGGAGCCTTTAGAGTTCAGAGCATAATTCCCCCGGCTCGCTCTGGGCCAGTCAAGAAGGGTAGTAGTGGGAGATAGAGCGTGCTGCTGGTTCAAGGAAGCGTGTACCATTTAATATCTTGTGTCTTGCAAGTTCTGACTGTTTGCCAACAGTGGCTGAAACCATTCCCTGCTCTTTCCCAAAGAGATAAAATCCGTCGCTTACATGTTCCTGCCTAGCTGGGCAGCGTGGTATCTAGAGTCACAAAGGTCTCTAGCACGGATCAACACCTCGGTGTAACTTTGTGGGTGTGGGCATGGAACTTACCTGTGTGTACTAGGTGTAGATACTCTCTGTGTCCAGGACTGCCGCACTTGCGGCCAGGCTAGAAATTGGGAGTCTAAAACTGTTTAACTGATGTTAGCAAAGGTTACAAATCACAATAAATAGCTGTGACTGCCTGAAGAGAACATATAACAAAAACTCTTAAAATGTTTTTCATCTCTCTCCTTGTCCTAGATTTGGTATCTATCATTCAGTAGATACAAGGCTCTGTTTTGTCGTTCTTCTGGAAGCTCCTTTCCCAGAGAGTATTTTTTCCCAGTGTCGTCACCCCTCCTTGATCTTCTTTCCTCTCTCCCTCCACGTTTGAAATGAAGATCTTGCACTTGTGAAAGAGGTATGGCTGAGAGGTCTGAGCACAGGTCTGGGAGCCAGGACCTGCCGAGAGCTGAGCTCAGTGACTCATGAGGTGGCCTTAAGCAAGTCAGAACATCTCTGAGGAGGTTATTTCATATGTAAAACAGGGGAAATAATACTTATCTACCTACCTGCCTCATAGGAATGCCCTGAGGGCTAATTAACGTCCATTAAGTGCTTTGAAATAGACAGTGCTATCTATTATTAGAGCACACTCCAGACTAGTAGATAGCATGTTAGGAGTTTAGGAGTGTTTTCTACTTGGGAGCCTTCCTCTCCGCTGGGTGTCGGACTGAAGCCCATCGGGAGCAGAGCAGAAGCTGCCTGGTGTTTTCTGGAAGATTGGCTGTGCTCTGCTGGGCCCTTCCTGGGCAGATTCACTGGAAACTGACGCTTTCACTGAAAACTTGGAAAGAGAGTCTGCCTAGAGAAAAGAGTGGGAGGATACTTGCTTGTTCTCCTCAGCTCATAGGCATAACTTGTCCAGAAATCCTTTCTCACCCTGCCTCCACCTGAGGCCTTTTCAAATAATTCAGGTAGCACGGCTTCTCTTCTCCAGGAATTGTTTCCTGGTCCTGCAAAAGAGGAAGAGAAATCCTCAATTAGTTCTCAGGGTTCTCAGGAGTGTGGGGCTGGGCTGGTAGGTTCCCATCGCAAGAAGCCTTTTCTTATTCAAAAGGATTTTCCTCTTTCTTGAAGAGCAAATGCTTCTATTCTTTCCCTTCGCTAGGTAACAGACTCCTCTGCAAAGTCCTTAGAAGGCAAACTCTAATTTTGGGCATAGGATAGTAAACTCTGCAGGTCTGTTGAAGTCTGGGAGTCTTTTCATCGTTGTAATGAGGAGGAATGTCCTCTGCCCAACAGCTCCTTTTGTTCTCTGGTGGTGATCTTCTCTCACCATATTCTTTTGTACCTCTCTTACGGATGCCATAATAATCTAGTTCAAAGGACCTAGCCCTGTTCTCACTGAAGCCCACAAGCCTGGTCTTTCTACCAGAGAGACTAGGACTTGGTCCAAATTGACTGGAGAGACGCTTTATTTCTCTCCATTTGCTCCTCACGCGTCTCTCAGGCCATGAGTAATGTGCAACAAGACGGGAAAGCCTGTGTGAAATTTTCCAAGGGAATTTTCTACGTTTTAATGACATTAATGAAATTGCTTAACACTTCATTAGATTTTTCAGTGTATGTTGCTGGGATTTTAATGCCTTCCTGTTTGGGCACTCTTGACTTTTCTTCAGTACCAGAAGATACTTCCCTTAGAAATGGCATTGAGGGCTCTTACGGGCATTTGGTCCAACGATTGAACCTTAGCCATGCAGAAACCTTTCTGGCACAGGTGTTGGTAGATGCCATTTTGAGGAGGGTCTCTGCACTGCCTCTTGGGCCTGCAGGGAGGGCAAGGGATTGGGAGCAACTGGCCCACAGGCTCTCACAGGCCTGCGACGTGCCTCCTGTTCCACAGAAAGACCTAACGATGGTCACACAGGAAGGCTCTGTCCTGCATCATAGCTGCTTTGTTTATTTTGTCCTGCATATCGCTCAGTTTTCGGTCGTCGTATCCTGGATGGGAGGGTACTTTAGCTCCCTTTTCCTTTGCACCTTCTTCCTAAGACTCCTCTTCAGTTTGAAACTACTTTGTTGTGCTGCAGAATTGGATTAAAGGAGCAACCTCAGACTTACTCATGTAACTGTAACAGCTATTGAAGGGACATTTATTTTGATTGTCAGAGCAACAATTTGGGGGTTATTTGGTACAACATGAGAAGTTGTGTTAGCGTGGAGCGTGGTGTGGGGGAGTTGGGTCGGTGGCCTGGAGTTTGGCAACTCCCAGCTGGCCTTTCCTCCTGGTAACCCTCATGTTGAGTTTCACCTCCTCACTGGGAAGGAGAAGAACCAGAGTAAGGTTGTATTGGGGAACAGGCACGTACTACATTGGGATGAGGTAAAGGACAGCAAATTCTTGGCGGGGGGGGAAATATCCGTGTCACTATTTGTGATTGCAGTTTATTTTTTGAAAAAGAAATGGCATTATGCTTATTCTGTGCCACTCCTGGATTTAAGCATTATTACACTGCTGATGATAACACAAGTTTATCTGTAAAATTCTTTGACTGTGGTTTTTGTTTCCCAGCTTGACTTCTTTTTCTCATCTTGTCTTTGATTGACTTCCAAAAAACTTATTAACATGTTGCAAAACAAATACAAGGGGCCGCTGAAGCTTATTAAAAATGGTTTCTTTTGTTCGTATCTGGCAGTTGACAAATTGTCTTGTGCTCTATCTTACCTGCTCCCGTGTGAAAGGTTACATGAGAAAATGGCTGCAAATAAATTGCCATTGAATGTTGTTGAAGACTAAGCATACAGCTTCTCTATTAAGGACCCTTTTTAAAGCTCTCTATTCAGGCTCCCCCCTGCATGTCTCTCTAACACTTGTCTGTTATATTATGTTTGGCACAGAAGGAAACATTAAATAGAAAAGAAACGTCTGACTGTGGTGTTTCTAGACCCTATTATCCCTCTGTCAAATGTCCACATGAGAAGGGTACAATTTTTGTCCATATTGATGATAATTTCTGAAGGTTTTACTAACCGTCTTCAGAGTGAATTGCTAGAAACAAATGAAATCGAAAAGCATATTTTTGCAGCTTTGGAAATCTTACTTAAATCAGTGTAATGAGACGCACTCAGTAAAATGTAATTATTCTCACTTCTCCATGTGTCAAAGAAATCAGCAGTATGGTTGGGGAGCGGAGGGTTACAGTGAGCTTGTTATTTTTATACAGAGCCAGATACTGCTTGTGTGTAGTAAATTGTAAATAGTAGATAATGCAGGTTTTATGTGTACTAAATACCCTGCAAGAATTAACGGGGTTGTTACTTCATTAAGGGTTTCAAAGAGGGCATAAATGTCAAAAGCAGAGCCCAACTGTTTAAATCACTGGACCGTTTCCACCTTCCACCTCATGTCACAACTCTGGGACCGACAGCTTCTGCTGCTGCTATTTCGAGGAGGGCACAGTTCCTCTGAATTTTCAGAATGATAGTGAAATGGCCCCGTGTGAAACACCAAGATAAGGGTTTTGACTCATTCTTTTGGGGGCAATGGAAAATGAAGGCATTTGATCCTGCCGGGTGGAAGAGGTTGTGTAACAGTCCCTTATAAGTAAGGCTGTGTGTGCTTCTCTCATTTGGCTTTGAGTGGTGTGCGGAGGTGAGAGAGGAGACGACAGGAGACCTGGTTGGCTTTCCATTTTTTTTCCCCCAATTTTTATGCCCTAGAATTTTCCCAAGCAAGTATGGATTTGTTGTGGACCTCTTCAGCACAGAGGGCAAATAACAGGCCAAACCCAAGTTTCAAACTTGCCGGACCAGAGAATATCTTCAGGAAAACAATATTCAGTCTTGAGCACTGGATTGTGGAACCTGTTATGTCATTCAGCTCGTTGTTCCAGTGGTTAATTCTAAAAATGTGTGCCCTTCTCTTGCCTGTGGCTCTACTTGCATGTTTCACTGTGAGACCAGAGTTTTTCATTCTTCAGTATTTTCTCTGTGCAGTGCTACACCTCAGAAAAAAGGCGGACCAAGACACATAATAGTAGTAATAGTAGTAATAATAATAAAGATGATGAGAAGCTTCTTGTAGGAAAAGTTACTGGATGTGATGCCCCTTATGAAGACGCTTTAGGGAATGTGTAACTTCAACCACAGCAGCATTGGAAGTACTTGTGTTTGTAGCTCAAGTATTTGCAGGATCAGGCTTTATGTGTAAGTACTGAAGCGTAGTTCAGTGGTATGTTGGATGGTGTTCAGAGATTGCTGAAAATGGTGCATTAAATAGCACTTTGAATTGCAAAGTGCTGGTTCAGTTTTGTCTATGAGAATGATAACACTTATTATCTGATTGTTCCCTGTGCAAATCTCACCTCAGGAAAAATTAAATTATGTTTGAATTCAGCTAAAGCAAAGTATATCATTATTTCCTTTCGTTATTAAAAGGGATTTTTACTGTTTGTTTGTTAAAACTGAAGCAGCTGCCATGTTAGAGCCTTAGATGATTTAAAAGCAAATACGGAGGCAGAGCCATTTACAGTACAATTGGCTTGTTTAATGTGATTTAATTCCTCTTCTTGGCTTTGTCATATTACCAAATTATATTTTCAGCCCCCCTCCCCTTTTTAATTCTTTCTTCTTTTCGTTATCAGCAGAATTGAAGCTGCTTATCAGTAACCACGACAACCAGGATAAATACTTGTTTTAAAGCTGATGCACATTCAACCTGAATGGTCCACATGACCCAGAACATTCAAGAGGACAGGCAGCATGTGCTCCCTTCTACAGTCAGTCTCCCCCTTCCCCCCCGTCTCCATCTGCTTTAGAAAGCTAATAGGGCAGTTTAAAAACCTTTTATATTGGAGTGGTTTT